>JASDQU010439574.1:34102-46227 GCA_032191745.1 Picea mariana
GTCTTGTTTCTCTTCACATGTTATTTATCCTTTGACGCAATTTTCCATTCCTAGATTAATTTCATTAACGCAATTTCATTTCATTTGTGTGTTGTAGCAATTCAATTCCAAGTAATGTGTTTCAGCTTCCTGCATTACATTAATGATTTAATTCCAGTTGTAGCTTCAACATTAGATTAGATTAGTTTCACTTCAATCCTGCATATACTTTGCATGTGCTTCGTAAGTTTATGAACCTCAGATTGACAAATTATATAGTTCGGAAAGTACTACAATGCAATTAATACAACGTTAGTTCAGTCCAATGTAAGGACTGTCATTCCCTTTTTACGATTGTTGTTCCCTTTGCAGGTATTGTCGTTCATTTGAACAACTATCGTTCCTTTTGTTACGATCCTTGTACCCTTTTCAAGTGTTGCATCTCTGGAGGATGAGGTATTGAAAAAAGAAGGTAAGAACCTATGTAGGAAACAAGTAAAATTATTGTGCCAGCACCTACCTTCGGCTGATGCATAGAGGTTATATTTTAGGACATCTTTACAACCCAATATTTTGGCGTCGTTGCCGGGGAAGCACAATGGATTGAGGTATCAGATTCTTTTTCAATTCATGCAAGTGTGATATATATGTGTTGGTAATGGGTCATAGAAGCTACTTGAGTGGAGACTCCTCATGTTCTCCCTGCCAACTACGTAAGTGTGAATTTCAATTTCTACAAAGACTGTTTCAATTTCCGCAAGAGTAATTTCAATTTCTGCAAAGAGTGTTTGAATTTCTGCAAGATTGATTTCAATTTATGCAAGAGTGTTTAATTTCTACAAGTGTGACATGTGTTGGTAAGGGGTCATAGCAGCTACTTGAGTGGAGACTCCTCATTTTCTCCTTTCCAACTACAAAGAGCGTTTGATTTCTGCAACTGTGAAGAGTAATTGTTTTTTGTTTCAGTAAGAGTGATTTTATTTAAGTTTTTTTCATTTAGATTTCATCTTTGGGTGTTGTAAGAATCTCTTTAACAAGATGGTTTAACGATGATTTTAAGCTTGGAAAAACTCACTCAGGTCCTAGCAAAAGTAGGGATCTCCTCTTCTCTAGAAGAGGAGATCTTGGCAGTAGCCGAAAGTTTAATTACTCATCCAGAGGCAAATGAATAATCAACATATGAAGAATCCTGCATATTTAATGAAGAAAAATTAGGTGAGCAAGAGGTTGAGGAGGACAACAAGGAGCTGCAACATGATCTGAGAAATACAAATTGCACCTACGAAAGCCTGATCGAATGATGGTTTCAAGCAAGTACTAGGTTAGTTCCATTTAGTTTTTCTTTTTATTTTGTTAATTTATAGTTTCAGCAGCTAATTTCACACGATTATACATATCTCTGATTCTCATTTCTAAAATTGAAAGATAACTTATTCTTATTACTATTGTGTTCTTGGCATATTGGCTATTTGACTACACGTAACTAATCTCTAATTTTTAATTAGCGCAGTGTAGGTAGGAGTTATTTTCAAGTTTTTTTTTTTTAGAATAAGTATGCTCTCCTCCGCGCTTCGTGCGATCATGAGGATCAGAAAGTAGGATGACTAATTGGTTTCAGGAATATTAATCGATCGACGATGAAAAATTGCCTAATCTATTTTTTCTACAATTTGTTTCCATTTGCTCACAATTTTTTTTATTTTATTTTATTTTAAAACATAATAAAAAAAAATACATGAATAAAAATGTGCACATCCTTCCATCTGCGAATCAAAACAATAAAATAGTAAGTACATTAGAAAAATAAAAATAATAATAATATGAATGAATAAGAAGGTGTGCAATTGCAAGATAAGAGTATCATTTTTCCAAGCTGAAACGGTGTTACGACCACACTCTTCTCTTTTTTTTACTTTTGGTCTGGTTTATTTTTGGTTTGCGTGGCAGCAATACCATGTTTTTTCCTTCGTCCCTTATCCTGTAGATGCCTAGAAATAACCCTGCAAACAAACAAAATATCATGAATTGTAATGCACAAAAAGCACCGCATAAGCTTGATCGAACAAATAAACAACATAAGCAATTTGCAATTTCACGAGAGCCGAGATCTAAATCTGATATATCAAGACAAATATTTCCCATATGAGGTTCACTACATGATTAAATGCCTCTACCTATGTGCCCATTATTTTCTTTGATGATTCTTTGTGGATGGGGTAAAATGCCTTTTGTCTACCTGGTACATTCATTGATGAAAAATCAAGGTAAACAACTTATTGAAGCTAGTGGTGCTCTCCCTAGTCTCAGAGGCCTATCTAAAAATCCAATCATATTGGTTGGAAATGAAAGGTTTATGGAGAAAATTTTCTGGTATCTAAAGATATGTTCCTACCCGTAGATGATCTTAAAACACCCCAGGGGATCATTGTGTAGATCACAACATTTTTTATGGCCTTCATTATGAGAATATTTGTTGTATTCAATTTTTCTACAGATGGTATAAAAAAAAAGTGTTCAATAGAAAGATGAATGAAATAGAGCAAAAGTCCAAGACCATAGCATATAATTATGACATTGAACCTAAGGAAGAATCTCAGTATCCTATGACTACATGTGAGTTCTCTGATAACTATCTGTTAACACAAACCAAGAGAGATGGAGGCGGTTACTTATTTTTTAGTGATCATGAGGTCCAACGATGAATGGATTTCATTTAATGCAATTTCTACGATATGGGATCTACGTGTACGTTCGACTGAACAGAGAGATTTTTTTGTCGGAGGTTGCAAGATTGAATCTCATTTATCATTTGATTTTGTATCAATTTGATTTGCAGTAATCTTCTTGCCAATCCATTTCTTCCATATCTAATGATGATTTTCATCTATTGTATTCGAGATATTATTTCCAGACCGTCAACCTCCACGTCATATCTAAAATAAGGGATTTCGATCGGAAGTAGGGCTATGAGTTTTCCACTAGGGAATGAGTGTTATTAACTCTGGGTTGATTGGGGAACATCTGTTGTGGATTTTAGTATGGTCAATGGGAGAGATCCAATTTCTATTATCGAGATCCCATTTTACCATTTCTAACCATATATAGCCAGTTGTTTCATTTTCTTGCTTATTCTTTGATGAATTTTCAAATTATAACACTCGCCTATTTAATAGACACCCTTTGCCTCCAATATTGCCCGATGGTTTCCTTAATTCTCACATGAATTACCTTTTTCTCTTATTATGGTATCATGTTTGCATGGATACCATCTTGCATGCACTGAGAATGACAATTGAAATTTTCTTTTGATTTTTTTACGTTTTCTATCCAGAGATCACATACTATCTGAAAGGCTCAATTACAGTTACCTTTTAATACACGTTGTGTTGCACTAAATTCTCCAGATAATTTACAGTGTAAATGGGGTTTTGTCTAGATACAGATGGAATCTGCAAATTATATGAGACAGTGGATGAAAACGGGGATGGGAAACTGACTGTAAATGAAATGAATCATTACTTGAAAAGACTCAAAATGGATATCTTGGAAGAAGACTTGAAATATCTGATTACACCAGTTTCTGAAAGCGAAGATGGTAGCTTGACATTCAATGAATTTGTTATCCTGTGTCAGTCTATACTGGATAATAGATCAGAGGATGAATTACTCAGTGACAACGAGTGCGATGATTTGATGGAGGCTTTCAAGGTCTACGATATGAATAATGACAAATTCATCTTCTCCACAGAGCTTCAACAGGTGTTGTGTAATTTGGGATTCATGCAGGATGATATGTGCATATGATTCCGACTCCAACGGGCTCTTAGGATTCTTGGAATTTAAAAACATGATGACCTTGAATCTACCTTCACTTCTTGTTGATCTTCACGAACCCTAGATTCTTCGCCTCCATAGATAATCGAAGTACCATTTGTAGCATCCCTCATGAGTTTTGGGATTGAATTAAACTTTTGAGATAGATTCTTTATGAGTCGATTTTAGGTTTATGTTCATTTTATGATTATGGTGATGTTGGTTGTAAAATGATTTTATGTACAAGTTGATATTTGCATATAAGGAATTATAATCTAAGGAGAAGCATTAAAGTTGTAGGAATTTGTGATTAACAAAATATGTTCGGTGTGTATTGTCTGGAAAATAAAAATAAAAATAAAAATAAATAAATTATACAACCATGCAAAGAAAGAAAACATTATCAAAATATAAAATATAAAAATAAAAAACACTTAAATCTTAAAAATCAAAACAACAAAAACATATAAAATTGCAAATGGAAGTTTTCATCATTCCTTAAAACAATAATATCCAAACATGGTTTTTACGCCTTACGATGATTTGTTTTTCTTAAGTCACTTCAAGAAGCAATCAACGATGAAATAAGCGCGCAACAACAACAGGTACAAAAACGCATTTTATCTCTTTAATTTTCCGCATTCATACTTAATCTCTCATTTTTTGTTTTATGATGATCTCACAAGTTTGATTGCAGGATTATTACTAAGTTTTATTGTAGGAATAAAGACACTCACATTCCATGCCACAATGATTTTCAAGAATCGCAATTTTTTTTTCGAAAAGCATGCTTGTTGCAAGATTGAAGGACTTGATTCTCATTCTATACATCATGGAATTTGTTGTTACACAATGACCATTCATAAAACCATTTTGCATCATGAGTTATTTCTCCTTCAAAGAAGACTGGTCATCCCTGTGTTGAAGCCCATCTTCCATTGAATGATCTTTCATGATTTTGCACACGCCTATTTTTCTCAGTCGCATACATCTCTTTATATTTTTTTTAGTTCATTTTTCCTTGTCAATAAAACTATCCATCTCCCTTTCCATGACTACATTGCCTTTCCATAAACATTGTTTCTACTGAGATATTTCCTATAGTCCTACCGATCTTTTTATCAGAACTCGTGTTGACTGATGTGGGATTCATTAAGGCCCACCATTCAACAAGTCTTTCCCCATCGACATCAGCACCTTATCTGGGATATAAACTAGAGTCCATTTTGAGTACCTAGAGGCTTGCATGCCTTAATGGAAAGTTCTCTCGCTAAGAATCATGGAAATATATCAATGTACCTTGATCGTTAGATATTGTAAGTGGCTTGACATCAGCTCATTCATTCGCACTTTGCAATATGTACTCGGGTACCTTGGCACTCATTGACATCAATGGTTAGTTTTCCTTGCTTTGGTTAACGACATTCATCAATGACTAGTAATCCAATGAATTCTCTTCATGCTCAACATCGACACATTTATTCGCATAACTAGAATTGTACCATCAAGGTTGTAGCAGGTGAAGACTATACACTTTTTCATGACTCCATCAGCAGTTACAATAACATGAATTCAGCTATATGAGAGTACCACAGTTCCACTTTCATACTTCCTCTTTTCCATGATTCCTCCACTTCACATTCTCTGATCCAACAATTACAAATTTGCAGCTACACCATTCGCAGTTACATTTTCCTGATCCTGCAGCAGTGACATCTTCCATGCTTCAGTAGCCACATCCGCCACATTTCTATTGCATAGTTCATCATCATTTTGGGTAAGTGGAGGTATGTTATTTTCTAAACTTTAATCATGTAATTCCTCAACTGCTAGCAATGAATAATTTCAAAAATTCCCTCGCCAAGCCCCATTTACTTTTCACTTCTATGACCCATGCCAAGTTGCATGTGGACATGCAACCAAATCATTTGGGGGGTATAGGGAACTATATTCTCTATCATCAATCCATTTTTCCATTACCATCATTCCATTTTTTGTCTCATTTACCATTTACCACTATCATCACTCCAATTTTCCACTACCATCATTCCATTCTTCGTCTCATTTACCATTTACCAACATTTATTTTCCAATGATACTCTGTTACACTTTGCTTCATAAGCATTGATATACATATTGGCATGATTCAAAAATATGAAAAAGGGATTTCTTGTACTCAGTGATGTTTCATTATGCACATTGATAGCTTATCTTTTCCAGTAAGTATATGACTAAATTATTAGCATAACAGCAAGAGAACAAATAACTAAATGAATGTTGTTAACACAAAAACCAACATTCTTTATATTCATGGTTGTCACACAAGAACCAACCATAAGAAAATGAAAGTGTTACTCATGTAAATCCCATCCTGGAAACATTCATTATCATCACTCAAAGCCTAAATTCAGATGCCAAAAAATTTCTTAAGAAGATCCATGCATAGTTGCATGCGGACATGCAACAAGTTCAGTTGGGGGGTATGTTGGGGCTCAGAAATGTCATATTTTCATCCACCTTTCCCTTCATCATTTTTCACATTTCATCACCCCATTAACCTTTCATGATATCATTTTCATAAATATATTTGGGTTTCACCTTATTATTTTCCACTTTATTCATTTTAGTATTAAAAGGGAATTTGTGATTAAATATTAGAAAATCGACATGTTTTCATATATATCTCAAAAAAATGTGAGCTTTGTAATATGTAGGAATATGTGAAGGATTAATTCAAAGGACTTCTCGGATACTTCCTCCACCATTTCAATATTTGAGGAGACAATTCAAGTCTATTCCAAGGAGAAGATCATGGAGATATGGTTAGCATATATTATCCAAGATATATGAGAGATATGTGTGAGGATTTGAAGGGATTATATTTTGTAATAATGGGAAATTGGTTGAGAGAAAAGTGGATCTGTAATTGTGAGATGCTTATCTTCTTTTCAAAGCTATCATGTATAAAAGAGAGTGCTGTCTCTTTATGAGGGGGTATTCATTGAGTAGTCATTTAGTAGTAGTCATTAGGATTTGAAAGATAAGTTTGATTGTGGAGAAAGGGATTCTTAGTTTGATTCATGCTTTCATTATTGTTTCATGATTTGTCATTTGATTCTTGTAATGTAATTTGAGATTTATTTACTGTTAGTGTGAGCTCACATGTGTCGTCTTGATTCTCTTCACATATTGTTTATCCTTTGACGCAATTTTCCATTCCTAGATTAATTTCATTTATGCAATTTCATTTCAGTCATGTGTTGTAGCAATTCAATTCCAAGTAGTGTGTTTCATCTTCCTGCATTAGATTAATGATTTAATTCCAATTGTAGCTTCAACATTAGATTAGATTAGTTCCACTTCAATCCTGCATATAATTTGCATGTTCTTTGTAATCTTACTAACCTCAGATTGACAAATTATATAGTTGGGCAAGTACTACAATGAAATTAATACAACATTAGTTCGGTCCAACGTAATGACTATCGTTCCCTTGTTACGATTGTTGATCCTGTTGCAGGTAGTGTCATTTATATGAACAACTTACATTCCTTTTGTTACAATTGTTTTTCCCTTTAAAAGTGTTTCATCTCTGGAGGATGAGGTATTGAAAACGGAAGGTAAGAATCTACATAGGAAAAAAGTAAAATGCTTGTGCCAGCACCTCCCTTTGGTTGATGCATAGAGGTTATATTTTAGGACATATTTATAGCCCAACAATGGTATGAAAATATAGAATCAACGCACCCTCCTTTTGACACATTGGGGCATCGTCGCACTGTATTTTTTCACTAGCTTGTGACGATCAAGGATCGTCGCACTGTGTTAGTCTACAGCCTGCGACGATTGTGAAAAAAAATTGATTTTTGATGGTTTTTCTTGCTGAGATCTTATATATGGTTTTGGGGTGATTTTTTGGGTCTGATTACAGTCTGCTTGACAGCTTTGAATCTTATTTTAGCCATCTTTTCTTTGTTTTATCCTTTTTTCTTCTAAAATATTTGAGATCTCTTCCTTTGAGTGTTTTTTAGTTACAAAGCATTTCTTTTTCTTTAGAATTATTTAGTGAAAGAACACTTATTTTTCTGAGTAGTTCGTGTTAAAAGACAAATTGTAGTTTGGGTTGCTTTTGTCTTGAAGAATATCACTATTACTTTTTGTGTATCTTTGAAACAAAATTCAATTTCTTTGTATTGGTGCAGAGTCTCTTTGGCTCATTTCTTGAAGATCTTGATATTGACGAGTTTAATACATTTTTGGGACATTGTGCATCTAGGAATGATAATCATTTTCTCCTTCTCGTAATATATCTTTCATCGAAGTGAAATATTTGCATTCTCATTTATTTACATTGTTTAGAGTCTATCAAAACATCATTTAGTCCACGCCATTTTCCTCTTGAGTAAACAACAACCTTAAAATAAAGCGCTTATAAAAATTGATTAGACATTTTTATATTTTCTGGTAGCAAACCTACATTAGATTAGAGTGTAGGGCTTTGGAATAGGAGTGAAATACAACTTTCCAAAGCTGCAAACAAACATAGTATCTTGTGATAGGGAGAGTTAAATCCACTTTCTACATTTTGTCTTGGGAAGCCCTTCTAACACAAGGGTCAATCACAAGGTCACATTAGGGCCGACAGAGTTACTCACTTTTCTTTGTTGGTCGTAGTGTATATATTGTGCATATTATTTGGGGCCACTTGAGGGTATACCCACAATTATGTGTGGTATCTTCTCGAGTTGATTTCGGGCTTAGATACCCTGCCTTTGCACGTGTATTAGACTGTCAATTGTTTACCCATGCACCATTGTAGTAATTGGTAATTTTAGTGGCCTATCTCTTTAAGGTCTTTACACGAGGTGAGTGTGGAGGGGAAAGTCTTCACAGTACCTAGAATCGACGTTGGCGAAATTCACTCAGGCTCCTTGGAGGGTATACCCACAATTATGTGTGGGAGCTTGCACTAGTGTGTAAGTCCGTTAAGAAGGTCATCAATGTAAATTTTACACCCACTCTATCTCATCCCCTTGTTACTTATTTCTTGCGATGTTGTATTTCATTACCAACTAGCGTGTTCATTGTGAGAAGGTTTTTCTTGTTTTCTTGCTTCCTGGATTTTTAGCATGTGTTGTTTATTTTTCCTAGCGGACTCTAGGTTGGATCTGTGTTTCATGGCTTCAGTTCCCGGAATGACCAATGAAGCAACCCTTACTCTGGGGGAACCTTTTGTTTTTCCTTCTTACGGAAACATTGGTCCTCCTTACATCGCTACTTTTAGCCTTCCAGGTCTCACAATTGGATTGTCGATATGGTTTTTTTCCACTCCGGTAATCCCGAATGCATCAAGTGCTTCAGTTGTAAGCACTTCCCCCCAAGAATATCAACCTTATGTTGATCCTTCACCTTCTTCACTAGTAATATCTTCTTCACCTTCTCCACTTGCAAGATCTTATTATGTTTCATCTTCTTCACCGAGTGAAATCTTTGAAGCTAGTAACCCAGTGGATAAGAAGAAGAAGAAAAGGAAGATTAAGAAGAAGAAAAATAAGAAAGGGTCCAAACTTCCAACCACTTTCAGACATGTTGGAAAACAAACAATTACTAATAAATGTGTTGGGAGTGTTGATGATGCCAAGATCACCCAAGCAACCTGTAATCCCAAGTACCCGTGTAGGCTTTGTAAGGGTAACCATATTCTTAAGGATTTCCCTTATATATCCAAGGTTATATAAGCATGGTCTACACGCCCTCACCAACCCATGTCGTCAGCCTCTTAACAACATGTTGATGGCCTCCCATCAACTAGTCAGGATACCGTTGGGAAGAAAAAAATTAGAGTAAAGTTTATGTGTATGTTATGCGGAGGGAGTTATAAAACTCACCTTTTCCCTTGTATGGATGAAGCCTCAAAATTGTTGGAATATATGAATGCTCCCCAGCCTCAACTTCCAGCTGCTTATCACAAGATTATTCTCGACCCAACCTGTAGTTTATGGAATGATCAATCTAGTCCCTTCGTCGGTCAATCTGGTTGATCATATGGTCAATCTGGTCATGTCTTTAGTTGAACTAGTTGGCAAAGTGGTGAATATGTTCCCATATTCGATCGATCCCACTCTCCCGTTAGCGAGTGAAACCCAAGGGGTCGATCCATTTACACCCATCTACCTATTCTCCCCTTGGAGAATGAAACCCGAGTGGTCAATATGATCTCATCATCAATCAATCCTACTCTCCTGCTAGAGAGTAAATCTGATTCTACCCATGTTTTTCTCGTTGATATAGAATCTACCCTGCTAGGGGGCATTCGATCTTATCCCGTGGAACCCCCTCCAAGTAATGAGGCCATCCTTTTTTATTGGGGTGCACTAACTGGACCTCTTCTTCCTTCTCACATTCCTTTTAAGATTACTATACAGGTTTGTGATTGGGAAGTTCCTTAGACGTTGATAGATGAAGGTTCATCCGTTAGTATTTTTCCCTCTATTGCTTAGCAAGATTTGGGTTATCCTCAACTTGTGCCAGTTACGCAAAATCTGTTGGCTTTCAATAGAAGAACCAGTCACCCTTTAGGGGTCCTTCCTCTGTTTCCCATAAATTTGGGAGGTAAAACTGTCTTTATTGATGTCATGGTAGTCCAAGACCCCTTGGAATTGGATTTGCTCCTTATCTATGCCATGAAAGATATCGTGTCCACTCTTTTTTGGGTGATATCTTTACCTCACGATGGAGGAATCATGATTATTGATAAACTTTCGTTCGTTGGCCCTAACTTGAAAATCAACTCAATGACCTCCCTAAATGGTTCTTATATGCAGTCAGTATCACCCCTGTCACAAGTCAGTTATGTGGCATTTTCTCCCATGACTTTCGTTGTCGATGATGATGACTTGAATCTGGTAGTTGACATGGTCATCTCTTCGGTAGGGCTATTGGAGCCTAATCTCCTTACCCCTATTGTGTCCCTTGACATGTGTTCCTTCCAGAGTGTGTTTCTTCCATCGAGTGAAGATCTCTTGAAGGCCATGACCGAGTTTTGTCCCTTTACATGGTGTCCTTCCAGAGCACTATCCTCTTGGAAGTCATGATCAAGAAGAGCATATTTGAGCATGGTTTTCTGATTTCAAGCTCATTAAAAAATGAAACCATCTTTGAGCATGGTTTTTGGATTTCAATCTCATTAAAAAATGAAACCATCTTTGAGCATGGTTTTCTGATTTCAAGCTCATTAAAAAATGAAACCATCTTTGAGAATTTTCTTTTGATTTCAACCTTGTTCAAAAATGAAACCAACTTTGAGGATAGTTTTGTGTCTCTGTAGAAACCTCGTTAAAATATGAAACAGACGGTACGAGGATAGTTTTTTTGTCTCTATAGAAACCTCACTAAAAAATGAAAGAAATGGTACAAGGATAGTTTTTTCGTCTTTGTAGCAACCTCATTAAAAAATGAAAAAAACGGTACGAGGATAGTTTTTTACATCTATGTGGAAACCTCGTTAAAAAATTAAATAGAGGCTATGAGAATAGTTCTTGTTTATGTGTCAAGCTCATTAAAAAATGAAACAGAGGTCTGGGGATTGAAACTGGATTCTCGAGCATATTTTTTCTTTTCTATGGAAATCTCATTAACAAATGAAACAGATTTCTCCTCTCTTCGATTGAGTCAAGTACTTTGTTACATATATGATTTGAAGATTATTTTTGTCCTCCTGTGTTGTTGGATGAACCAAAGCTTGGGGGGTAATGCTTTCAGCCTTTGGACTTCATGTGGAAGTTAAACCACTAGCTTCTTAAGCTAGGGGATTAGTACCAACCATCTATGGATTATGCATTGGGAAGTCTCAAGAACATTTTTCTCTGGTTCAAGCTTATGTAAAAATGAAACCACCTACCTCAAGCATAATTTCCTCTGGTTCACGCTTGTGTAAAAATGAAACCAGGTCCAAGCATAGTTTTGGCTATTTTTAAGCTTGTGTAAAAATAAAATCTATCCCAAGCATATTTTTGTTTTGTTTTAAGCTTGCGTAAAAATGAAAACAATCCCAAGATTAGTCTTTGCTCTTTCTCATGCTCAAAAATACCTGAGAATGTAACCAAGTATACTTTTATCACTTTTTCGAACACGTAAAGGTTATATGAAAAAGGAACCCCTTGGAGTTCCCTTTAAGCACTTTCCAAACTCTCTAAACATGAAAAGATTGTCGAGCGATCTTGTTCTTTTCACGCTCGTTAAAGTATTTGAAGAAAATGTCTGTTGAGCGGTAGTTTATCTCTTTTTTGGTCTCTTTAGACAAACATACGAAAAATGACATTTTGGAGTTTTCG
>JASDQU010439574.1:54886-89840 GCA_032191745.1 Picea mariana
TCTGAGGGAAAGCTACAACAAAGGACAGTCAATCACCTCAATGCCAGAAGGAGAACTAGAAGAGAGTTTATATTTAATGCCAACATCATAGATTTTAACATGACCGATGTGATCTTAGATCTGGGATACGAAGTGAATGTATTTCCCAAAAAGACATGTCAATGCATGGGAGAACCTACCTTAAGATACTCACCCATCCAACTTAAGTTAGCAAACCAACATAGATTTCTTCCTTAGGAAGGCTGAAAGGAGTGACAGTAGATCTGGACAGAGTGCGCACTAAGGAAGACTTCAAAGTGATCGAAAATGTGGATGACACAACACCATATCCATCATTACTGGGATTGGATTTGTCATTTGACAATCGGGCAATAATCATCTTGAAGACTAGGTGGATGAAATTTGAGTCAAGCGACTAAAGGGTTATCACGCCCCTAGACCCATTAGAAGACGAAATATTTGTGGAACCAACATGTCTAGATCTGGAAGAAATTAACCGGTTGTACCAGACCACCGTGCGCACTGAATATTACGTTAATCCAACTTTCGATGGTGTACTTAGTTGGAGAAGTATCACATCATGTGCTTCTGACTTAGACACTGGTTTGGAGAATTGGCAGCAACACCTACATGAGGCCTCAACTAGAATATGTGTCCGAATAGACCGTGCAGTAAGGTGGGTTGGGACAGAGGTCAGAGAACCTCCAAGTTTCCATGGAATCAATGATCCAGAAGAACTTCTAACAAGATATGAGGACTAAGTATCAAATAGTCAGAGATTGGTATCTCTCGACATCGCACTGAAGGCTACACCTATAATATGGTGGGGCGCACACA
This sequence comes from Picea mariana, assembly GCA_032191745.1. NCBI lineage: Eukaryota > Viridiplantae > Streptophyta > Pinopsida > Pinales > Pinaceae > Picea > Picea mariana. The sequence continues at coordinate 55,724 of JASDQU010439574.1, forward strand.
AAGGAACAATCAAGGACTAGTATCAATGTAAGCAGTTACTGGGCATTAGGTTTGGCGCAGAACAAAGAAGCAGTAGAAATATGATGGAAAAGGGGCACCAACAAAACACCTAGAGAAGTGCAGAGCACTGTGGAAAATGATACCCCCAGAGGAATGGCCTCATCATTTCATACACACATTAAAGGGAATCCCAACAAACTGGTATATGGACCAGGAACTACAAAGAGGAACTATGAGCTGGCCAGTACTACAACATAAATTTACAGTCACTTTCTCATTTGAGCATGAGAACCACAACATAGATGCAACCCTTAAATAGATAAGAGGGTTGATATTAATTAAGAAACTAGAAGTTGAACTCATAATAGATGAAAAACAACAAAACAGACAGACAGTGAAAGAACTATTGTCATGCTGCCATGTGCAGGAAGAAGTACCAGATGAAGAAGATCTACGGGATATTTAGATTGAGGAAGTTGAAGGTGAAAGAGAAGTGGAAGTTCCACCTCTAGAATCTGAAATAATTCTTGTGCCAATTAAGGTGAATAAATTCAACATTGGGGTAGTTGAAAATCCCAAAATGGCCATCACTGGAGACTACTGGGATGAGAAAATAATGGACATGATAACAAAACTACTGCGCGAGTACAATGACCTGTTCCTAACGACCTTCATAGAAATTAATGGTATTGCAGGATAACTTGGAGAGATTAAGATGCCTCTCAAACCGAAGGCAAGACCTATCAGATAGAGGCCTTACATATTGAACCCTATCTACAAGAAGAAAGTAATAGTAGAAATCGATAGAAAGTTGGAAGCAAGAATCATAGAACTAGTCAAAGAATCAGAATCGATAAGCCCCATGGTAGTTTAGGAGAAAAAGAAAGGAGACACAATAATTTGTGTAGACCTCGAAAAGTTGAATGATGATTACCTACATGACCCCTTCCCTACACCCTTTACATATGAAGTCCTAGAAAATGTGACAGTCCAGGAAGCATACTCATTCACTGATGGATTCTCAGGCTACCACCAAATCAAGATAACACCAGAAGATCGACACAATAATACCTTTGCAACAGAATGGAGATCCTACCAGTACACAGTCATTCCTTTTGGAATGAAAAATGCACCAACAAGTTTCTCCATAATAGTCTTTGTTGCCTTCAAATAATTCATCCATTAGTTTCTAGAGGTATATTTGGATTATTGGATAGTGTACAACCTGTTGAAGGATCATCTAGAGGTGTTGAGGATGATGTTAGAAAGATGCAGACAATGCCAAATATCCTTGAACATTAAAAAATGTATTTTTGGAACACCCTTTAGAATTCTATTGGGTCACATAGTATGCAGACAAGGTTTGATCATGGATCCTACAAATATTGCAGTAATTGTGAACTTATCACTGTCGAAATTAGTTCGTCAGCTGCGGGATACATTGGTACATACAAGATACTATAAAAATTTTATCAAGGGGTATGCACAGATCACTGCACCGATGGAGAAATTGTTCAAGAAGGATACTAAATTTCAGTGGAATGAGAGTTTTCAACAAGGATAGGACACCCTGAAGGCGAATATGGTCACAACACCCATCTTAGGATTTCCATATTGGGAGAAGACATTCCATGTGCATGCAGATGAATCAGCCATAGCCCTGGGAGCTATTCTGGCACAACCAGGAGGAGGGGAGTTGGACCATCCTATAGAATTTACAAGAAGAAAAATGTCTAACTCCGGAAGAACTACAACACTATAGAGAAAGAAGGTCTGGCAATGGTGTATGCACTTCAAAAGTTTAGGAATTACCTACTTGGAAAACATTTTAAGATGTTCACAGATCATTCAGCCCTTAAGTACCTAGTCAACAAGACAATGTTGGGGGGGAGAATCTGTCGATGGTTACTGTTGTTTCAAGAATTTGAATTTGAAGTAATAGTTAATCCAGGTAAGTTGAATGCATGACCCAATCAATTGTCAAGGGTCACAGATGGTGAGGAGCCTACAAATCTAGAGGTTACCTTCCTTGACACGCAGTTATTTTCAATCCAGGTCGTAGATGATTATTTTGCTGACATTATTGAGTATTTAAGTACAGGGACTGTGCCACAGGAATTTAACACTGTGAAGAGGAAGAATTTGGTTGTCCGAGCATCCGAATACTAGTTGATCGTAGGGAACTTATAAAAAATGGGGGCAGACGTCATCTTGAGAAGGTGCGTTCTAGAACACAAAAAGCCTAGGATATTAGCAAAATCCCATGAAGGAATAGTGGAAGGACACTATGCAGGAAATGCTACCGCACAGAAGGTACTAAGCACAGGATTATGGTGGCCAACTATTCATTGAGATGCAAAGAAATATTTTCAACAATGTGATGTTTGTCAGAGGGTTGGAAAACCAAACAAATGGGATGAGATGTCCTTACACCCACAAGTAATGCTATAAGTGTTTGAAAAATGGGCTATCGAATTTTTTGGGCCAATTCACCCACCCGCAAGAATATCAGGTGTGTGATACATCATCATTGCGACAGAATACCTCTCAAGATGGGCAGAAGCATCATCAGTTAAATATTGCAGTGCAAAGACAACAACACACTTCCTGTTTGAACATGTGCTCACCAAATTTGGATGCCCAAGGATTTTGATGAGTGACCAAGGCACTCACTTTATGAACAACACTATCATAGCTCTGACTAAATAATTCAAGGTCTACCATCAGAAAAGGATGCCATAACATCCTCAGGAAATGGAATAGTGGAAGCCTTCAACAAGATTCTAGAGAATTCCCTAACCAATATTTGCAATGTCAATAGAGATGATTGGGATTCAAAGATACCAACAGTATTATGGGAATATAGAACTACCTATAAGAAGCTAACAGGGTAAATTCAATTTAGATTGGTGTATGGACAAGAAGTAGTGGTTCCATTAGAATTATTGGTACCAAGTCTACGTGTCGCAAAAATTACAAACATGACAGAGAGAGGCGTAGTACAAGAAAGGTTAAGTTAGTTGATGAGAATGGAAGAAGATAGGATTCTAGCATGATTTCACCAAGAAGTATAAAAAGAAAGTGGAAAATCTTGGCATGAATGACATATCAAGACAAAAATTTTCAAGGAAGGAGACCTAGTCCTACTGTATGACAACAAGTTTTTTCGACATCCAGGAAAGTTTAGAATGAATTGTTTGGGACCATATGAGGTCAAGACTATCATAGAAGCAGGAGCTATACAGTTGAAGGACTTGGAACGAACAAATTTTATGGGCATGATCAATGGGAGTCGATTGAAGTTGTACAAGGACATTCAACCACCCGCAACTTGAGAGTTATCGCGAAGTAAAAAAAAATTGTGCGAAAATCTATGCGCGCAGGTGAGCAATTCAGTGCGACAAGAAGGAAAAGAGTATGTGTGCACAAGTCATTGAGTTAGCACAAAGAGATAATAATACTACATCGAAAGAAAAGCGTATCTAAGCCAAGGAATCTGCATGCTCAAAAATCCCAGTGCGCCAGAAAACGAACCAATGGTTGAAAAATGTGGCAATTCGAAAAATGACGACCGAGGAATGCAGGTGCCAACTGGTGGAGGCTAGTGAAACTATGACAAACACACGACAACCTGTACACATAGGTAACAAAATTAATGTGACAGAAAAGGGAAATTCTGAAAACACAACGCAAAGGACATCAGCTAACAAGTACAATGTTCCCACATGTAAGACACACTGCCAAAAGTGAAAAAGGGACAACTATCAGTGAGCTATAGTTGTCTCTTCGTCGTCTCTCTATAAAGTTGGGNAGAGCTGAGTAAAAGAGTGATAAGGAGAGAATTTGACCAAGCATCCATCGAGTTCACACATTTACATCTTAGACCTTGCCACAATGTCACCATTCTGAGTTCGAGAGTCGGCTAGGGCTAGAAGGAACATGCGAAGTACTGCTCGCACGAAAGACGCAAGGGAGAAAGTGGTACCCATAGTGGTGTATGTGGATGAACTCCACACACCAGAGTACAAAACAAACCCACTGACGATAGAAGAGGAACAGAACCCAACACAGGAGACTGGGAATATGGAGGACCCCGAAAGAACTGAGTCTGACACCTCGAGGGGACAAGGGTCATGATAGACCAAGAAGGCTATAGGTTCAACACCATAGAGCCACTGCGTAAAAACTGCATTGGAGCAGTTAAGGATTGGGTCAGCACAAACACTGAAAGAAACACCCACACATGCTAAGGAAGGAGTGTCATCTCCCGAGAAAATGCATTTTGTAGCGCAGGTGAGCGCCAATTTCATCATCATACTAGAGATGATGTTCATTGATGAAGAAACAACACAGAAACCCCTAAAGGACATTGAGACATTGGACATGGCATTGGCCAAGATTCCAACAAAGGTGTTGTATAAACTTCAAGTATGTGTTGTGTAGGAGATTTAGTCCATATCAAGAGCGAAGGCGACAAGCCTACGGGTAGCCCAGACAAAGAATATCTTGATTAAGGAAGCCCTCAACCTTGAAGCACAAAAGAAAGAGTGAGCACAACAAAAAGTGGAGGAGATGAAGAATCAAATCCACATGTTGTTTCAAGCTATTCCTAAGAACACAAATGAGGAGGTAGGGTCATCGGAAGAGAAGATGCGAAGGATAGAGCAGACGATCCAGTAATATAAAGAGAATATTAAGAAGTTGGAGGAGCGTGTCACACCCAATACTCCCCCAGAAGTTAGAGTGCAGAGAGAACAAGAGGCAACAACATCTATGGAGGACATCATCCAAAGCATATATATAGTCATTGAGCAGTTAGAAAAGAGTGTGCAACTGTGGACTCACCTCCTAGAGGATGGAAGCCTCCAGGAACTACAAGAGAAGTAAAATACACTCCACGTAGCAATGGAAGAAGTGAAGTAACGATAGAAAATGGTGTTACTACCAGAAAAAATCAAGACTGTCACTGAATTGAAGGCTCTACAGTTGGAAGAGAAAGCATTGCAAGCATAGAAGACAGTAAGATAGGCATTGTTGGAGCTCCTGCAAGAAAAGGTGGAGAAGTTGGTCATGGAGAGCAACATAGATAAGAAGAGAATTGAGCAGATCAGATCCGAGGGGGGAGATATGATACAGTCTCTTATCACATATTAGGTGGTCACCACGATGGCCAAAAAGAGAAGTCAGGCTCACTACCAATGCCAACAGATAATGGAAATGTATGATTCACTGCAACAGGCAGTAATGGGCGTAGGAAGCAAGCAGTGACAGTTGCATAAGTCAGGCAGTGACTTGGGATGAGTCACGATGTCATTGTTTGGGGCTTGTTGGGAACATGCTTATTTTGGATAAAAGGCATAATGTGGAGGAAGGACAGTTGGTATAAAGGCATGCAAGGTGTGCATGCAAGAAGAAGGGAAAGGAAGACAACTGGCAGGTAAAGAAATGGATGAAAACACACATGTAGAGGAGGAAAGCATGCAAGTCCAACATGCAAGAAGACCTAACTAGGTTAGGGTTTTGGTAAGAGAATTTAATGGGTGATGAGCCCGAAATACATATAAATAGACACCTAGGAGGTCTAGATGGTGTTCTATTTTTTGGATGCAATGTTACTCACATGAGAAGGAGTAACCAGTCTATAAAACTACTATAATGTGACCCAATCTTGTAAGTTATGGAGTTGTAGGGAGTCATAAGGTTGGATATTGAGGGTTATATCACAGGCTAAGGATCTTGGTTTGATATAGTTCACCTCATAATATATCCCAATCCGACTAAGGATGAGTTGTAAATTGCGTGACGTTGTAGCTTTGGAACTACCATAATTAAAGATCTTGAGAGCCATATATTTGTGGGCGTAACTCAGAAGGGGGTGAACCATGGTAAAACCTGTGTTATATGATTGAATGTCTGTATCTCTTTTATTTTCTATGAGTATATGTTAGAATGATGTATGAATGACGTAATGGATCCAATTATATTACATGCATGAATGAGAATGACAGTATATTGCTTTAATAATTAGATAGAATTCACAATGCACCATTCACATATCCCCATATAGTCCTAGACTGCAAGAACTTGAGTATTACAGTCACCCATTAATACTATCTCTAGTGATACTGCATAGTGCACTATGTGCGCTACACTGCCTTCTAGTTTACCAGGAGGGCTGATAGTTTTAGAGGCTTTGTTGGATCCCTAGTAGACCTGAACCTGGGTCAATCATGTTAAAGGTATAACTCAGATAACCAACCAACAGTCGGAAAAGAAAATAAGACTGGAAGGTTAGAGCTTGTGCATACATATGTATGGGGACCATCTCAGGTATCATCTCTTGGTGGCTCTTGTTATTATGTTACTTTTATTGATGATGCAACTAGAAAAACTTGGGTTTATTGCATTCAAAAAAAATATGAAGTTTTTTAAACTTTTAAGAAATGGAAATATTTGGTTGAGAATGAGACATGAAAAAGGTTGAAGTGTCTCATATCAGACAATGGAGGTGAATATTGGAGCAAGGATTTTGATGATTACTATTCATACCATGGGATTCGTAGAGAGAAGACAATTCTAGGAACATCACAAGAAAATGGTGTGTCAAAAAGGATGAACAGGACAATCATGGAGCATGCAAGGAATATGATATTGCATGTTGGTTTTCCCTTAGAGTTCTGGGAAAATGTTGTAGATACTTATGTTTACTTAATAAACATAGGAACTTCAAGATCTTTGGATGGTATAATTCCAGAGGAGGCATGGACAAGTAAAAATGTAAACTATTCTTTTTTGAATACTTTTGGTTGTGAATCATTTTTCCATATTGATAAAGAAAATAGAACGAATCTTGAGGAAAAATCCAAAAAGTGTACCTTTATTGGATACAGTGTTAATTATTTTGGTTATCTCTTATGGGATTATGAAAATAACAAAATAATTAAGAGTAGAGATGTCATATTCAATGAGAAGGTCATGTACAAAGATCAGCTACAGGGAAAGAAATAAGAAAAGAAAAACCAGAATACACAATGCTTGATGACATCACCGAAAAATAAATTCCAAAGGAACTAGAAAATCAAAATGTACAACAACAGGATCAATAGGTACCTAAAACTCCTACAAGTTTTGTTAGAAGATATACCAAGTTAAGTAGACCCCCTGAACGATACTCTCCTTCATTGTATTATTTATTGTTGATTTATTCTGGTGAACCAAAATGTTATGAAGAGGAAATGCAGGTAGACACCAAAAAGAAGTGGGAGTAAGGCATGAAAGAGGAAATGGATTCCCTGGTAAATAACCATACTTGAAATTTGGTTTAGTTTCCTACAGAAAAAAGAGCATTACAGAATAAATGGGTTTACAAGTTGAAGGAAGAAGATGGAGGAAAAAAGAAGTACAAGGCTAGACTTGTTGTAAATAGGTTTGCACAAAAGAAAGGTCTATATTTTGATGAAATATTTTCTCTTGTTGTTAAAATGACTTCAATTAGGACTAGTTTAAGCCTTGTGTCAGTAAAAGATTTTCATCTTGAACAGTTAGATGTAAAAACAACTTTTCTCCATGGGGATTTGGAGGAAAATATTTATATGTAGCAGCCATAGGGGTATGAGGTCAAAGGAAAGGAGAAATTAGTATGCAGGTTGAAGAATACATTTTATGGAATAAACAAGCTCCAAGGTAGTGGTATTTGAAGTTTGAAAGGTTTATGATAGAACAAGGTTATAGTACATGTCATTCTGATCACTGTGTTTATTTTAAAAGGCTAGAAAATGGAAGCTATATTATCTTGCTATTGTATGTAGATGACATGATTGTTGCAAGGTCTAATATGTAGGATATAAATGTGCTAAAGAATAAATTATCTAATAAATTTGCAATGAAGGATTTGGGTGCTGCAAAGAAAATCCTTGGTATGAGAATAACAAGAGACAAGAAAAATCATAAATTGACATTGTCTCAGGGTGAGTACATATAGAAGGTGTTGGAGAGGTTTAGAATGCAGAATGAAAATCCAGTTAGTACACCTTTGGACAACCATTTCAAATTAACTAAGGAAATGTGTACCAAGACACAGAAGGAGATAGAATACATGTCCAGGGTCCCTTATTCATCAACAGTTGGCAGCTTGATGTATACGATGGTTTGCACAAGAAAAAATATTGCACATGTAGTGGGAGTTGTGAGTAGGTATATGAACAATCTAGGTAAAGAACATTGGGAGGAAGTAAACTGGATTCACAGGTATTTGAGAGGTACTGCTACTCATGCATTATGTTTTGTGATGCAACCCCCCTACCCTCCTTTGAGCTACATGACCTCCTGGTCAAGGATCTTCGATTATGTGAGCCAAATCGACTCTCTGAAACCTTGATGGTATCACTCTATAATTGAACATATGATATTTCAACCTTTTGGTGAAGGTCCTATGGAACCCACAACCTCTCCCTTCGTGCTGCTGAACTATCGTGTTTTAGGTGCTAGCCCATTTTCCACTATCCGCTTCCTAGATGTGACCTTGGGCTATGACCTCACGTGGACACATGATTGCAGGGTGGCCAAAAGTGGTTTTAGACCACACCTCTTTTACCCTCGCAATTCACCATCAATATCCACGCGTCCCTTTTTCAATATCGTGGTTTCAATAGCGGCCTACTCTCATATTTTTAAAACTTGAGCATCTTCTGACCCCATAATTGAGCATGACCATTGATCTCACAATATCAGATGAGGCCTCTTGATCAATGGTTCATATATTCCCCTTTCAAATCAATGGATAAGACCTACCCATTTCAAATCAACTGTCCTGATTTGCTTCACGATTCAGTTTTCATAGTTTTCAACTCTCAAACCTTACCTTCTTCACAATGACAGATATCCTACCACGTGTCCTCCTCAATCGACATCTCTAATCATTTTAGGATTTCGGACTTCGGAAATATCAACTCTCAAATCTCATCTTCCCCCAATTTCTTTTATCTGAATCTTGCGATCCACTGACGCGTGTCTTCCACAGATTGACGGTTGTGATCCCTTCGGGTCTTCGGACTTCTAAAAACTCAATTCTCAACTTTCACTTTCCCTCAAAGTGTGCAGATTTCTACCGTGTGTCCTCTTGAATCGGATGGATAAAATTTACTTTGGGCCTTTACCTGGAGTCCACTAGTTTGCACCACATGTCCCCCTTAATCTGATGGCTATGATTTACTTCGGGTCTTTACCTAAATTCCACACATTTATTCCCCATGTCCTCTAGATCTGACAATCCAGATTCACTTCAGACATTGGGTTTTGAAAGTTTCAACTCTCAACTGAAACCCAAATGAATTTATCTGAAGCTCGCGATACGTTGCCACCTATCCCTCTGGATTTGACGGTCCAGATTTACTTTGGCTATTTCACCTCCTCCTTGTCCATGAATTTTCGAAGTTGTGGATCTTGCACCACCTTTCCTCCTTAATGATGGACAGTCCCAAATTACTTTGGGACTTCAGGACTTTGACAGTCTCCTCTCCTCTATGCTTCAAGAGACTTAAAGCTCATACACCTTATCCAAATCCAATCATTTGGAATGATCCCTCTCCATCCTGAACAACTCTTGATCAACAATTCATGAAGCCTTCAGAGCTTGACCCTCCTCTGAAGATTTCTCCTCACTATCTCTTATGAGCTTGATCCCCTTGAGGATTTTGATCTCCCACGCACTCCTTGCATTCCTAGGCTCTCTAAAAGCTCAGATCGAAAGATTTCTTTGGAATAAATTATTCCCACACTCCTTGTGCTCCTATGTTCAGGTTCTTAGACACTTAGTCACTCCTTGAAACTATACAATCCTTGCACTTGGTCTAAGTTCCCATTGTTCCTTCTGAACTCTTCTGAGTCAATTTAAGACTCTTCTGATGCACTCCTTGCATACAAGTTTTAGAAGAGAAACAATTGAAACTAATCTAGTTTCGTCACAAATTCATATGATCAATTCTAACAACCATACATAAATGAAAATTAACTAAATAACATACATAATATATCATTCATTCAATCACACATCATAATCAACACTGTCCAAGGAATTGGAACAATTCTATCTTCTCTATTCATTCATGAAATAAAGTTACATAGTATTACAGTTCTTCACTAGTCTTTCTTATACTCTGCTACTCTACTCTTCTCTGCTCTCCCTAATATCTTATCTCTTATCTCTTACAATACAAAAACAACAAATTTGTCTAAGGAGTGTCTCCTCGAGCTCTTCTCCGTCCTGTCTACAACCTATCCTATCAGGTTCTAGTGGTTACCTATTTTGTCCTATTACAACAACTATCATTTATTACCCGATAAGGGCTCCCAATCCCTATATATAACTCCTTACAGTCGTATAATACTTTACAAACAAGATATATTAAAAAATGTTGTTTCCAAAATATCTCAAAAACTCGTTTTCCTTCTGAATTAAATGTTGATTTGAAATTTTGTCATGTTGAGATGTCATATCCTTACCTCCATGCTTGCATCTTTGAATTTGAAGACGATGCTCATGCATCATAATCCTCTAGCTAAAATATTCATGGACTCATGTCCATGAGCTCCTGAACTTTTTTTCCATGCTTCAAAATATCTAGTTCTATGACCCAACTTGATTCTTCCATTGGATGATCTTTCCACTTCACTAAGTATTCAGGATATGTCTTCCTCTTGGTCTTCTTTCCAACTCCTTGTTCTATGATTTTGTCCATATGAAGTTTTTCTGTTGTGGGAAATTTTTCTTCCCACTAAACTTCTTTTTGATCATCTTGTTCTCCTACATCACCTCTCCTGTAAGGATACAGGTCTGCAACATTGAATATTGGTGATATCCCAACATTGTCTGGAAACCCAATTTCATAAGCATTGGCTATAAATTTTATGAGAATCCTACATGGTCCTATCTTCTTCATTTTCAAATTGTTATATGTTCCCCTTGAAAACCTTTCCTTTCTCAAATGAGCTAAGACTTCATCTCCCACATCGAATTGAACTTCTCTCCTCTTCTGATCAACTCTATTTTTATATTTCAGGTTGTTGTCCTATAGCTGTTCTCTGACTCTGTCATGGAGTTTTTTCATTTCTATTGCAAAATATTCTACGCCAACACTTCTGAATTCATCTTGATTCAGATATCTCAACTCTGTAATCCCTTTTGGCTTTATACCATACACAATTTCAAATGGACTTTTTCCTGTGCTCATGTTCACTGAATTGTTAAATGCAAATTTTGCTTGTGCCAGAATCTGATCCCATTGACAACCTTGCTCAATGACTAAACTTCTTAACAAGTTTCCCAGACTCTTGTTTACTACTTCAGTCTGTCCATATGTCTGAGGGTGATATGTTGAACTAAATGAAAAGTGTGTCCCCGGCCTCTTCCATAGATTCTTCCAAAAGTATCGTAGAAATTTGGTGTTCATGTCTGAGACTATGCTCCTAGACAATCCATGTAGTCTCACCACTTCTCTGGAAAAAAAATTGTCTATATGTGTATCATCATTTGTCTTTTGGCGTGGTATGAAATGTGCCATATTTGAACATATGTCCACCACAACAAATATGGAATCACTCCCTTTTTGGGTTCTAGGCAATCCCAATATAAAATCCATATTGATTGCATCCCATGGCATTTATGGAATTGGTAATGGTTGATACAAACCAGTGCTCTGTTGTATTCCTTTTGCATACTAGAAAATTCTGCATTTTTTCACAAACCTTTTTACCTCTGCCCTCATTCTTGACCAATAGTATGAATTTCTCAGATGTGCAAATGTCCTATCATGACCAAAATGTCCAGCTAAACCTTCGTTGTGTTTCTCTTTCAACAGGTTATCTCTCATTGATCATATTGGTATGCATAGTTGGCTCCCTTTGAATAATAATCCATCTTGGATCAAATACTTTGTCCATGGGATTTTTTCTCCCAACAATGGATTCTTACATGCCTCATAATATTCCTTAAAATATGGATCTTCTCAATACATTTTCTTGAGGTTTTCAAACCCTAAGGTCTCCACTTGGAATTCTTGTACAATTAAACTCCTCCTGCTCAAATCATTTGCAACTTTGTTAGCAGTTCCAACAATATGTTTAATAACAAAAGTAAAATTCTGCATAAATTCTACCCATTTAGTATGTCTCTGATTCAACTTTTCTTGCGTAGTAATAAACTGCAAAGCTTGATTATCATTGTACAAGAAAAATTCTTTAGGAATTAGATAGTTCCTCCACTTCTTCAAAGCTTGAATCATTGCATAAAACTCTTTGTCATATGTGGAATACTTATTATTGGTGTCATTCATCCTCTCACTGAAATAAGCAACTGGCCTATTATCCTGACTCAAGACTACTCCAATAGCTACTCCACTTGCATCACATCTCACTTGAAATGTTTTCCCAAAATCTGGTAAGACCAGAATTGGTTATTCTGTGATCTTCTCCTTCAACACTTTGAAACTTTTTTCAGCTTCCTCTGTCCAATTAAAACACTTGTGTTTCTTCTTCACAATGTCCAACATGGGTGTACATATACCACTAAATTTTCTGATAAACTTTCTATAAAAACTTTCTAATCCATGAAAGCTTCTTACTTCAAATATGCTTCCTGGAGATGACCATTCTTTGATTTCTATCGCCTTTTTTGGATCCATATTCAATTCATTTGAAGAGATCACAAACCCAAGTATATGAGTTTTGTCTTCATAAAAGAGATTTTCTTCAGATTTATTAGCAATTTTTCTTGTTGCAACCTTCTCATTACTAATGTCAAATGGTTTAAGTGTTCTCCCTCTGTCTTACTGAAGATTAGTATGTCATCCAGATACACTATGAAAAATTTTCCTATGAAGTCTTTCAATACTTCATTCATTAATGTCATAAATGTTCTTGGTGCATTTATCAACCCAAATGGAATGACCATCCATTCAAACAAACCTTCATTTGTCTTGAATGTTGTATTCCATTCATCTCCCTCTCTCATCCTTATTTGATGATATCCACTCTTCAAGTCTATCTTGGAAAAATAGCTTGMTCCACTCAAACARTCCATCAAATCATCCATCCTWGRTAAAGGRAATCTRTAYCTAATGGTKATCTTRTTGATGGCGYTGAGAATCTATACACATTCTCCATCCTCCATMYTTCTTTGGACTYAACACAGTTGRTACTDCRCATGGGCTTAGGCTTTCCCTAACTAAACCTTTATCCAACAACTCTTGGACTTGATTTTTGACTTCCTCATTCTCTCTAGGTGTCAACCTATAAGCAACTTTGTTTGGTAATCTAGCTCTTGGAATAAGGTCAATATGATGGCTTATACTCCTAATGGGTGGAAATGAGTGAGGTAACTCATCCACTACTATGTTAACAATTTTTTCTAGCAGTTCCTAGATCTCTTCAGGTAAATCCTCCATGGAATCATTTGTAAGGATAACTCTTGGCTTCCTCACTATAGAAAACTGCATCTCCTTCTCCTTCTTGACTTAATTCAAGAGTTCCTTCCCACTCATGAGAAGTACACTTGAACTAGCTTCCATCTTTTTCTCTTTGTCTTCTATTGGAAACAACATATGTGTCCTACCATTCTTTTCTAAGGTATAATTATTTTTTCTCCCATCATGCATAACGTTTCAATCAAACTTCCATGGCCTCCCCAATAAAATATGATAGACATCCATAGGAATTACATCACATAATATTTCATCCCTATAACCTCCTATTTTAAATTCAACTTGGCATTGTTGACTTACCATTACTTGATGTCCTTTCTGCAACCATGATACCTTGTATGGGTTTGGATGTGTAGTTTTCTTTAGTTCCAGTTTCTCTACCATCTCTGTGGATACTAGATTGTCAGTGCTCTCACTGTCTATGATCATCTTGCAAACTCTATCTTTCATCTTGCCAAGCAGTTCTAAACAAACTTGTTTGTTGAACTGGTTCCTCTACCTCCTTCTCTGGTTTAAGAAGAACTTTCCTCATCATGAGGTTATTTCCTCCTTCTGCTACTTCTGCTTCCACATTCTTCTGTGCTTCATAAATGTGTGATTCTCCTCCTTTTGTGTATTTCTTCCTCTTTGTGCATTCCAAAGACATGTTCCCTGTCTTTCCACAGGCATAACATCTAACTTCACCTCCTCTGGCTCTTCCTCTTCCTCTACGAAAAGAGCTTCTTCCTCCATGTTTCCATTCTCTAGAACTTACACCTTTCTCAGGGTGATTATGTTTCTTTCCAGCTTCATGCTTTAGTTTCTGGGACTTCTGTTTGTTGGTTCCCTTACCTCTGCTTGAATTTCCTCCTTTGTTTCTGTCAGTCTCTAATTTTTCTTTTGATTTAGTGAGAAACTTTAATCCTAAACCCTCCCTACCTGCACTTCATTGTTTGCTTTGATTTGATTTTAATCTTTTTTTGAGTTTGTTATGATTCACATTTTATCTTTTTGAATAATTTCTTTAAGTTTGAGGATTTAAGACGTGGTTTTACAAGATTTGTCACATCGTTTTCCTATTTGAATCCTGCAAATTCAAATTTCTACCAAGTCATTAATAGTGCTACTGGAATAACATTATTCCCATAGCGCTAAATGTCATCATGCCATGATAAGCGATAGCCACCCTGATTTTGGTATGATTACATAAGTCATGGACCGATAATCCGCATGTGTCCCATGATATCTCTGGAATCAATTATACAGTTCAAATCATTACATGATGGGATCATCCTCTACCTTGCAAAGACCCATTTCAATCAGTTAGTTTCAAAACATCATTATATGATCCTGTCACTCGTTGTTCTGATTTTTTTGAATTATAGGCATGAGTGTCTTTCAGAATAAATTGTTATATGTTAATAGTTACAGGTTGTAACTTCAACTTCTGACAGTGCCAAGTTGCAACATCGTCTTATCGATATGGCACCTAATAGAAGTTGGCAAGTTTTCAGAGTGGAACTCGAGGGCATTGAGCTTCTTGAATCATATCCACAAATGGCACAGAAGTTTAAAGACACCGGCTGGTTCGAATTCCTCACCACCTTCCAAGGTTATGACGAACATGTATCTATGGCATTTTCATAGAACTTTGATGGTTTCGAAGTGGAGATTGGAAATTTGTTGATGCTGATGAAAGAATAGTCCATCGCTAAAGCTTTTAGATTGGTAGTTGGAGGAGAATGTTGGTGGAATAAGGAGCATGTGGTCACAGAGTTTGTCAATCATTTTTTTCTACCAGATAAGAAAAACCCAGATTGGAGAAAGGGAGTCCCTCACAGTTGGATCCGACCAGAATGGCACATTGCTTTAATCATTATCCATAGGTATATCACCTGCGAAGGCAGATTTTCATTGATTTATATATACCACATCAGGTTGTTAATGCATCTAAACGGAGACTACCCTTTAAATCTGCCTCACTTTTTACTCAAAAGCTTGACAAAGATGTCAAAAAGGGTGCAGTCACACCCTGCCACTGCAAAGAATAGCTTGTTTCATCAAGTCCTAATTAAGACCCTGGTCATGTCTGCTCTGAGGGAAGTAAAGCAACCCTGGAGCTAGTTGGCCCAATCCCTAAATCCTGATCCACAACCCAACAAATATAAAAGAGGAAAAGGGAAAAGGGTTATTACACTGAAACAGAGTAAATTCCATTGATGAAACTCTCATTAAAAGGTAAATGTCCAACACAAGGGTGACAAGGACCAATAAGAGAAAGAAAAGACTCAACAATTTCCTATTGATACTTCTGTAGATGAAAACCACAAGGCCACCACCAACAAAGGTAAGTGATCAAAACTTTATGTAGAGATTGAAATGTTTCCTGATGCAGAAATGTTTCTTGATATTGACATTAAAATGAAAGAAGATACAGATGAAGAATACAATATAAATCCAATTAAACCCACAATCAAGCATACAGAAAAATTGACAAGTAAGAAAAGTGCCAAAGGAAAAAATGGTAAAGCAATAAAAGAAATAAAAATATCAGGTGGAGAAATGGAGTTCCAAACAACAAGAGAAGATACAGGATTTCAAAAAGTAAAGATGAACACAACAGAAAGAAGAAAAAACAGAAATCAAATATAGGAAATACTCTGTTTTTTCTTGTTTTACTCCTTATCTTCAAAAGCAGTTTTTGAAACTATGGAGATGAATTTGTTGAAACAAAAAGAGGTTTTTGTTGGGAACATGACCCTTCACAAATTATCTCTTAGTTTTTACACATCTATCACATTTTATGATATTTAGATATATCTTTGAGGCCTAATTTTCTGATAAAGCTACAGGAAATACTATGTTTTTTACCTGTTTTAGTCTTTTTCTTCAAGAGAGGTTGCAGAACATATGGAGAGTAATTTGTTGAAACCAAAAGAGGTTTTTGTTGGTAACATTCCCCTTCACAAAAAACTCTCTCAGTTTTTACAAAAAAATCACATTTTAAGAGATTCGAATTGATATTTGAGGCCTATTTTTCTGATATTTCACAATAAATAATTTCCTGTTTTAGTCAGTAATTTTGGGAGAGGTTTCAGAACAGATGGAGATGAATTTTTGGAAACCAAAATAGTTTTTTGTTTGGAATAGGCCCCTTCACAAAAAACTCTCTCATT
Source organism: Picea mariana (assembly GCA_032191745.1). Lineage (NCBI taxonomy): Eukaryota > Viridiplantae > Streptophyta > Pinopsida > Pinales > Pinaceae > Picea > Picea mariana. The sequence continues at coordinate 72,354 of JASDQU010439574.1, forward strand.
TTCTACACAATTATCACCATTTGGGATATACGAAGAGATTGTTGGACCCTATTTTTCAGGAATTTTCCAGATTTATTTTCCTAAAATATCTCATGGACAACAGTTGACAAGCCACCTCATCAATTCGAATTGGAGATCATATTTGATATTCTCCTTGATTATTTGAAACAAGAAACTAAATATAGCTAAGGAGGTTTTCAGATCCATTTCTTTTGGATCTTGATAATTATGTATTGTTTCTATATAAACTTTGTAGAAGGAGAAGTAAAGGGGGGGAAATTGGAGATCCAGGGGACCTGTTTTGTGAATCCTTGTAAGACATTTCTGTTCTTTTTGACACTTAATAGCAAAGGAATATGGATGATTAGACTCTCTTTTCTACTCTGTTCTTCTCTCTTCATTCTTGAGTTCATTATTTAGACTGCAATGCATTTGTTTTCTTGATTATTAATTAATATAGTAAAGAATTTGCTGTGGTGATTATTTTCAAGTTTTGATTTCAAGTTGATGTTCTTGTTTCTTTATGATATTTTGAAATAAGAATTTATGTGAAGTTGACAAATTGAAAACTTCATTTTATCATTTTCCTTATTGGTCTAATTCATCTATGTGACTACCTTTTAACCAGTCAATGGGATATGTTATGTTCTTATTCTGAATTTCTTGTTTATGTTATAACCTTGAGCGAGTTTTCAACCACCTTATTAAAAAAACCAAACCATAAAAACCTTCAAAACACTTTGCATTAAATCGATGATGCCCTAACTTTCCCTCACACAGTCAAGTGCAACTTTAGGGACTAACATCTTTTGGCGCCGTTGCCAGGGATGAAGGAACGAAGACATATTCCCTGGGAAGAACGACAACGATCAGATCCGCTTCTTGATGGTCAACAAGAAGAGGGCACATAATTAACTTCAGATTTTTCACCATGGTGACTCCACTGTTCAATGATCCATAATTGGGGAAAATCCAGAATGGCATCAAATGATCGAATGAAAGCAATTGTGGTTGTGAGGTTTACTCCATTCAATTTTGTTGATATCATTGGTTTCCCTAATATTGTTCCCACTATAGATATTTGAGGGGACTGCCTTCCACGTTTCAAAGAAATCAAGGGGGATAATCCATCAGATCACCTCATCAAGTTTCATGAATACATAGATTATCTATATCTACATCACGAGGATGTTTGTATGAAAATGTTTATGTATTCATTGGAGGGCGATGCACGATAATGGTAGCGGTCCTTGCCTTCATCGAGCATATCTTCCTTGAGGGAATTCCATGCAATATTCATCAAGCATTTTAAAAGGTATTATTATGTTGATACATTTTTTGAGAATTGTTGTGAACAATTTCAATCCTATATTCAATAGACAGTAGAGATGATACACGATATAGCTCATGAAAGGTTGCACCCTGTAATTTGTGAAGATAGTTTTAAATGTTCTTATAATGATTCTGATGATCATCTGAATTTTTGTCCTCATGAAAAATTTGTTGTTGATAATATGATTGAGGATCAATCATTAACTGAAAAAACTATTATTGAAGACCTTATTGTTGATGAGGAAGAATCGCCAATAGTTATAGATACATTTGGTCTTGTTTCGGATGTATCTTATGGTCAAAATTTCAAAGGTAATCAAGAAGCACATATGCACTCATTCTTTCATTATGGTCATAAAGCAAAGGTCTGTGAATTTTAGGTCTCAGGAAACCTTTCAGATTAGCCTACCTTTGATGAGTATTCAGATGGAGAAGAGCAGAGACCCACATCAAATTTTGATGACTTAAGGATCAGTCTTCCTGTATATGACAGCTATGCATCAAAAGTTGAGGAAGGCAGTGATAGATACCTGAAGGATTTCTATGAACAATTTACTAAGCCTATTCCTTCATTAGCTGTAATAGATTCTTTTCTGGAAGTCAGCAAACCAATATCTGATATTAATGGTTCACCATATTCAAAATATATTAAGCAGGTTGGGATTGGGATTATTGAAGAGTTCAGTTCAATATCTCACGAACAGAAAATTGGTATCACTTACAGAGCAGACATCAAACAAGAATTGAGTAGCAGTGAAATCATCTTGCAGTCATGTTCATATTTGCAAATAGTTAAAGGTGGCGGCCATTATCAGAAAGAAGATATGCATAGACCTTTTGATCTACAGCTGAAAAATTAGGAAGAGGTATTTCTTTATGGTTTTCATAATCCTTTTGCCGATTATTTGGAATCTTTGAGCAATTCAAATTTCAAATTGTTCTTCTATTATCCTTTTGAATTGCATTTCTGTATTTCATGGGTTCCTTCTTTCGTCATTTCTAGATTAAGAGTTTCATCAGTTAGTCAAATACTTGTATGGCTTCATTGGAAGCATGATTTTACCTGATCTAATGGAAGCAGTTGGATAGAGTAGGTAGTGTGTAAAATAATCTCGTCATACGAGAAGGTAGATTATTTTTATTTTTTTAGTCTTCTACAGTATGTTGTTACTTCAGAGTTTGAATAAGTTGTGGAGTTTTAACAGCAGTATGGATGACTCCACTAGCCCAATGGAAAGACTACTTGCAGTTTTGTGGTTGCTATTTTTGAGCTCAACTAAAGACTCCATATACCCAGTGGACTTATTTTTATACAGTTGTGTTGTAAATAAAGGATGGCAGAGAAGGGAAATCAGTGAATCAAAAGCAAGGTAAAGGCATTGGTCTGCAGTTCTTGGAGTTTATCATCAAAACTCCACCCCCAGAAGGAGCCAGTGTTAGTCTCTAATTTTTCTTTTGATTTAGTGAGAAACTTTAATCCTAAACCCTCCCTACCTGCACTTCAGTGTTTTCTTTGATTTGATTTTAATCTTTGTTTTGAGTTTGTTATGATTCACATTTTATATTTTTGAATAATTTCTTTAAGTTTGAGGATTTAAGACATGGTTTTACAAGATTTGTCACATCGTTTGCCTATTTGAATCCTGCAAATTCAAATTTATGCCAAGTCATTAATAGCTCTACTGGAATAACATTATTCCCATAGCGCTAAATGTCATCATGCCATGATAAGCGCCAGCCACCCCAATTTTGTTATGATTACATAAGTCATGGACTGATAATCCACATGTTTCCCACGATATCTCTGGAATCAATTATACAGTTCAAATCGTTACATGATGGGATCATCCTGTTCCTTGCAAAGACCCATTTCAATCAGTTAGTTTCAAAACATCATTATATGATTTTATCACTCATTGTTCTGATTTTGTTGAATTATAAGAACAAGTGTCTTTCAGAAGAAATTGTTATATGTTAACAGTTACAGGTTGTAAATTCAACTTCCGATAGTGCCAAGTTGCAGCATCGTCTTATCGATATGGCACCTAAGAGAAGTCGGCAAGTTGACGGAGTGGAACTCGAGGGCGCTGAGCTTCTTGAAGCATATCCACAGATGGCACAGAGGTTTAAAGACGCTGGCTGGTTTGAATTCCTCACCACCTTCCAAGGTTATGACGAATATGTATCTATGGCATTTTCATAAAACTTTGATGGTTTCGAAGTGGAGATCAGAAAGTTGTTGATGCCGATGATAGAGTAGTCCATCACCAAAGCTTGTAGATTGGTAGTTGGAGGAGAACGTTGGTGGAAGAAGGAGCATGTGGTCATAGAGTTTGTCAATCAATTTTTGCTACCAGATAAGCAAAACCCAAATTGGAGAAAGGGAGTCCCTCACAGTTGGATCTGACCAAAATGGCACACTACTTTAATCATTATCCATAGGTATATCACCTACGAAGGCAGATTCTCATTGATTTATATATACCACATCAGGTTGTTAATGCATCTAAACAGAGACTACCCTTTAAATATGCCTCACTTTTTACTCAAAAACTTGACAAAGATGTCAAAAAGGGTGCAATCACACCCTGCCACTGCAAAGAGTAGCTTGTTTCATCAACTCCTCATTAAGACCCTGGTCATGTCTGCTCTGAGGGAAGTACAACAACCCTGGAGCTGGTTGGCCCAATCCCTAAATCCTGATCCACAACCCAACAAACAGAAAAGAGGAAAAGGGAAAATGGTTGTTACACTGAAACAAGGTATTCCATTGATGAAACTCCTATTAAAAGGGAAATGTTCAACACAAGGGTGACAAGGACCAGTAAGAGAAAGAAACATACTCAAGATTTTCGTGTTGATACTTCTGTAGATGAAAACCAAGACAAGGCCACCACCAAAAAAGGTAAGAGATCAAAACTTGATGTAGAGATTGAAATGTTTCCTGATGCAGAAATTTTTCCTGATATTGACATTAAAATGGAAGAAGATACAGATGAAGATTACAATGTAAATCCAATTAAACCCACAGTCAAGCATAAACATAAATTGACAAGTAAGAAAAGTGACAAAGGAAAAAATGGTAAAGCAATAAAAGAAAAAAATATATTAGGTGGAGCAATGGAGTTCAAAACAACAAGAGAAGATACAGGATTTTAGAAAGTAAAGATGAACACAACAGAAAGAAGAAAAAACAGAAATCAAATACAGGAAATACTCAGTTTTTTCCTGTTTTAGTCCTTATCTTCAAAAGCAGTTTCTGAAACTATGGAGATGAATTTGTTGAAACAAAAAGACATTTTTGTTGGGAGCATTCCCCTTCACAAAAAACTCTCTTGGTTTTTACACAACTATCACATTTTAAGATATTCAGATATATCTTTGAGGCCTAATTTTCTGATAAAGCTACATGAAATACTCTGTTTTTTTTCCTGTTTTAGTCTTCTTCTTCAAGACAGGTTGCAGAACCGTTGGAGAGTAATTTGTTGAAACAAAAAGAGGCTTGTTTTTGGAACATTCCCCTTCACAAAAACCTCTCTCGATTTTTACATAGAAATCACATTTTAAGAGATTGGAATTGATCTTTGAGGCCTATTTTTATGATATTTCACAATAAATAATTCCCTGTTTTAGTCAGTAATTTTGGGAGAGGTTTCAGAATAGATGGAGACGAATTTTTGGAAACAAAAATAGGTTTTTGTTGGGAACGGGTCCCTTCACAAAAACCTCTCTCATTTTCTACACAACTATCACCGTTTCGGATATACAAAGATATTTTTGGACCCTATTTTTCAGGAATTTTCAAGATTTATTTTCCTAAAATATCTCATGGACAACAGTTGACAAGCCACCTCATCAATTCGACTTGGAGATCATATTTGATATTCTCCTTGATTATTTGAAACAAGAAACTAAATATAGCTGAGGAGGTTTTCAGATCCATTTATTTTGGATCTTGACAATTATGTATTGTTTCTATATAAACTTTGTAGAAGGAGAAGTAAAGGGGGAAAAATTGGAGATCCAGGGGACCTGTTTTGTGAATCCTTGTAAGACATTTATGTTCTATTTGACACTTAATAGAAAAGTCATATGGATTAATAGACTCTCTTTTATACTCTGTTCTTCTCTCTTCATGCTTGAGTTTATTATTCAGATTGCAATGCATTTGTTTTCTTGATTATTAATTAATACAGTAAAGAATTTGTTGTGGTGATTATTTTCAAGTTTTGATTTCAAGTTGATGTTCTTATTTCTTTATGATATTTTGAAATAAGAATTTATGTGAATTTGACAAATTGAAAACTTCATTTTCTCATTTTCCTTATTGGTTTAATTCATCTATGTGACTACCTTTTAACTAGTCAATGGGATATGTTATGTTCTTATTCTGAATTTCTTGTTTATGTTATAACCTTGAGCCAGTTTTCAACCACCTTATTCAAAAAAGCAAACCATAAAAACCTTCAAAACACTTTGCAATAAATCGATGATGCCATAACTTTCCCTCTCACAGTCAAGTGCAACTTTAGGGACTAACAGTTTCGTTGGCTTTTCTTTCTGGCCAATTTCTCTTCAACTTTGAAGGTTGTTTGACAAGCATCCTCAAATTTACTAATAGACATCATGTTGATATTCCCTTGTATTTGATATCTCATTCCATTGATATACCTAGATCTTTTTTCATCCTCATTCTCTTTCTGTCCAGCCCTGATGTTCAGTCTGTAAAATTTCTCATTGTATTCCTTCACTGATAAGCTTTTCTGTCTTAGGTTCTGCAATCTTCTGAACAGATTTATTTGATAGTCCTTTGGGATAAATTTTTATTTTATCTTGGCTACCATCCTATCCCAGATTTTAATTTTCTTCTTTCCCTTACATCTGCGATCATCTTGCAGTTCGTCCCACCATAGTGTCGCATGACCCTTCGGTCTTGTCACTTCATGCTTCACCATATTGTCTTCTTCGATATCTTCATAATCAAAGTACCTATCCATAGCTTGTACCCAATCCAACAATTCTTCAACTTCTAAATTGCTTTCATACATTGGTACCTCTATTTTTTCTCTGGCTCCTATTCTTGAAACAACTTTCAATAAGCAGTCTTTTGCAGCATCCTTTGCTATATCCTCTTTGACCTCTATCTCTTCACTTTCAGCTTCAGTGATATCTCCAGTGTCTAGTGCTCTCCTTTGCGTTGTTTCCATGGAGTCCAGTATCATTCTGATTCACCTCATTTCTTCTTCCATTTCTGGATTCTCTCTGCGTCTTCTGGGTGGCATGATTCCATTGCCTCACCTTCTAATGTCTATAAATAGAATCATCTCTTGATACCACTAATGATATCAATTTATATCCTTTCTCCTTTGTCTATTGTCTACAAACAAATTCAATAGCTCTAATACCACCTAATGAAACCCCCCTACTCTACTTCGGGCTACGCGACCTCTTGGTCAAGGATCTTTGATTCTATGAGCCAAATCGGCTCTCAGAAACCTTGATGGTCTCACTCTGTAATTGAACACAGGCTCTTTCAGTCTTTTGGTGTAGGTTTTGTGGCACCTACAACCTCTCCCTTCGCGCTACTGAACTATCGTGTTTCAGGTGCTATCCCCTTTTCCACTAGCCCCTTCCTGGATATGACCTTGGGCTATGACCTCATGTGAACACGTGATTGTGGGGTGGCCAAAAGTGGTTTTAGACCACACCTCTTTTCTCCCCGCAATTTACCATCAATCGCCATGCATCCCTTTTGCAATATTGTTGTTTCAATTGCAGCCTGCTCTCATATTTTTAAAACTCGATCATCTTTTGACCCCACAAACTAGAGAGACCATTGATCTCGCGATATCGAATGAGGCCTCCCTATCAACGACTCAGATATTCCCCTTTCAAATCAATAGTTCAGATCTACCCCTTTCAAATCAAAAATCATGATTTGCATCGTGATTTAGGTCTCAGAGTTTTTAACTCTCAAACCTTACATTCTCCGCAATGACAGATATCCTGCCATGTGTCCTCCTTAATCAATGACTCTAACCATTTCAGAATTTCAGAATTCAGAAATCTCAACTCTCAACTCTCAACTCTCATATTCCCCCAATTTCTTTTATCTGAAGCTTACGATCCACTGATGCATGTCTTCCACAGATCGATGGATGTGATCCCTTCGGTTCTTTAGAATTCGAAAAAATCAATTCTCAACTTTCACTTTCCCTTCAAGTGCATGTATTTCTTCCGCGTTTCCTCTTGAATTGGATGGCTGAGATTTACTTCAGGTCTTTACCTAGAGTCCATGGGTTTTCACCGCATGTCCCACTTAATCTAATGACGATGATTTACTTTGGTTCTTTACCTGGAGTCCAAAGATTTATGTCGCATGTCCTCTATATCTGACGGTCCAGATTCACTTCGTACTTCGGGTTTTGAAAGTTTCAAATCTCAAATGAAACCCAAATTCATTTATCCGAAGCACGTGAGCCATTGCCACATGTCCCTCTGGATATGATGGTGCAGATTTACTTCGGTTATTTCACCTCCTCCTTGTCCACAAACTTTCGGAGTTGTGGATCTTGTGCCACCCATCCTCCTTGACGATGGACGGTCCCAAATTAATTCAGTACTTCGGGACTTTGACAGTCCGCTCTCCTCTATTCTTCAAGAGACTTAAATATCACACACCTTATCCAGATCCAATTGTCTGGAACGATCCCAATCCCTCCTGGAAAACTCTTGATCAATAATTCATGAAGCCTTCAGAGCTTCACCCTCCTCCGAATATTTCTCCTCGCTATATCTTCTAAGCTTGATCCCCTTGAGGATTTTGATCTCCCATGCACTCCTTGCATTCCTAGGCTCTCGACAAAATCATATCGAATGATTTCTTTGGAAGAAATTATTCTCGCACTCCTTGCACTCCTTTGTTCAGGTTCTTCTACACTTAGTTTCTCCTTGACGCTATGCACTCCTTGCACTTGGTCTAAGTTCCCGGTGTTCCTTTTGAACTCTTCTGATTCAATTTAAGACTATGTCAATGCACTCCTTGTGTACGATGTGCACACCTTGCATATGATTTTCACAAGAGAAACAATTGAAACTTATCCAATTTCTTCACAAATTTATATGATCAATTATAACAACCATACATAAACTAAAATGAACTAAATCACATACAAAATATATCATTCATTCAATCACACAACATAATGAACACTGTCGAAGGAATTGGAACAATTTTGTCTACTCTATTCATTCATGAAATAAAGTTACATAGTATTACAGTTCTTCATTGCATCTTTCTTCTACTCTGCTACTCTACTCTTCTCTGCTCTCCCTAATCTCTTATCTCTTATCTCTTACAATACAAAAACAACAAAGCTATCTAAGGAGTGGCTCCTCGAGCTCTTCTCCATCCTGTCTGCAACCTATCGTATTAGGTTCTAGCAGTTACTTGCTTTGTCCTATTACAATAACTATTAGTTATTACCCGATAAGGGCTCCCACTCCATATCTATAACTCCTTACAGTTGTATAAGACTTTACAAAGAAGATATATTAAAAAATGTTGTTTCCAAAATATCTCAACAACCTGTTTTCCTTCTGAGTTAAATTTTGATTTGAAATTATATCATGTTGAGATTTCATATCCCCACCTCCACGCTTGCATATTTGACTTTGAAGGTGATGCTCTTGCATCATTTTGGAGGTTCAGACACTATTCTACAAGGATATATTGATTCAGATATGGCAGGTGATAAAGATAGCAGGAGGAAAGCCACAGGGTATGTTTTTATTATAGGTGGAACAATGGTAAGTTGGATTTTGAAACTGCAAAAGGTTGTTGCACTTTCAACAAAAGAGGCAGAGTATGTTTCTTCTATATAGGCTTGTAAAGAGATGATCTGGTTACAGAGGTTTATGGAGGCATTGGGAAAGAAGAAGGAGAATAACAGGTTGTATTTTGATAGTGAGAGTGCGATTCATATTGAAAATAACTCATCCTTCCATTCAAAGACTAAGCATATACAACTCACGTACCATTTCATATGATCTATCTTGGAAGATGGACATTTGAAGTTGGAAAAGATACACACTAGCCGAAATCTTGTAGACATGTTAACTAAGGGAGTAGCCATGGAGAAATTGAGTTCTTGCTCAGTTTCAGTTGGTATTAAAGAATGAATATGAAGATGAGAAATTTTCCAGGTCCAATAAGGATCATAGTCCAACATATACAACAATGATGGAGTTGTTGAGATCAGTCTGCAAGTGGGAGATTGTTGGTTGTGGAGCCTGATTATCTTCCTGATTCAGAGGTCTTTGTTTTCAGCCATGTTTATACCCCATGAATACTTTACACCCTGGAATAATGTACACTCCTCCATGTGAGGGAGTGCATAAGGGGGTTACCCCCTCTATGGGGTTCAGGGGCAAGCGGTCCCCCAAGGGGGGTTCAGGGGCAAAGCCACTAAAGGAAAAATTACCTTGTAAAGGCATATTGTAATTTCATAGTAAATCTGGACCGTTCATTATAAGGTCACAGATCTAATGATAGAAGTTATGTTAGTGTTTGTTTCCCTAGAAGGCAACCCTATTTTATGAGGGAAATGTATTGTGGCTATGTATCATTGCGAATGTTGTATTTTGAGTGAGGAGACTGTGAGAGAAAGAAGAGGAAGATACAACGAGTTTGTTTTAGGTTGTATCCCTTCATTTACTGTATAATAATAAAGGAAGGAGCTAGCAATTTCTCTAGTGGACGTAGCCCACACTGGGTGAACCACGTATATCTGTTTCTCTATTGTATTGTGTATATTATATGTTTTATTTCCACATTTGTTTTATTTTATTGCTCCGCGATCCTGTTTTTCTAACACTTGTCTTCACAAGAAGAAAAGAGGATCATTGTGTGTATTTTAAATTAATTGGTGATCATTTGATTTATTTGGTCTTGTATGTGGATGGCATGTTGCTGATAGGAAACAACAAGGATATTATCTAGAATGTGAAAACTCAGTTGTCCTATAAATTTGACATGAAGGATCTTGGTGCTTCAAATTTCATTTTGGTCATGGAAATTAAAAGAGATAGGAAAAAGAGGAAACTCTCATTAAATTAGAGAAAATATGTCGAGATAATATTGCAGAGGTTTAATATGCATAAATGTAAACTGGTCAAGGTCCCTATTCTTTTTGGTGTAAATTTATTTGCAAATTAGTGTCCCAAGACATAGGAAAAGAAGGAGGACATGTCTCATGTTCCATATGCGATTGAAGTTGGTAGTTTTATGTATGAAATGGTCTGTACTAGAACGAACATTTCACATGTAGTGGGAATTTTGATCAAGTATATGTCAAAACCAGGGAAGGAGCATTGGACAACAATAAAAATGGTTTTCGAGTATTTGAGTGGCACTTCTAGCTATGGATTGTGATACCAAGGAAGACTAGGAATGGACAGAGTGTTGGCCATACATGGATTTTTGGATACATATTGGGATGGAGATTTGGATTGTAGGAGATCTACAAGTGGGTATGTGTTTAACTTGTTTGGAGGAGAAATTAGTTGGATGAGAAAAACATAGGTTGTAGTGGCACTTTCAACTATAAAAGTTGATTATGGGGTAGCCACTCATGCAAGTAAGGAAGTAGTATGGTTACAAATATTATGTTCAAGTGTTGGGTTGGTACAACAAGCTGTAAGGATAGATTGTGACAGCCAAAGTGCAATTTTTAGGGCGAAGAACCTGACTTATCATTCAAAGACAAAGCATATTGATATTCAATATCACTTTGTGAGAGACATGGTTGAAGAAAAGAAAGTGTTGTTGATGAAGGTGGATACTTTGAATAATATTGTAGATTCATTAACAAAAAATTTGAGCATTGAGAAGTTATCTTGGTGTAGAGGATCCATGGGCATTGGTGCCCTAGATTGTTGACTATGTAACACTGTAACCCCCCATATGCAAAGAAGAAAACAAGTGGGAGAATGTTGGGTATGTGTTACATTTTTTGCACGACTAACTATAGTGTCTTCTACGTTGTGTCAGGAGTGCAGGGGCCCCAAGAATTTTTTTTCCTTGGGAAACGTGTCATATGTTTTCCTTGATTTTCGTGTCACCTCAATTTCCATGTCCATTGTTGGGTATTTTTTAAACATGTGTTTTTTTCCAATGGTTTTCTATTTCCGGTTAAGGAATTAGGGTTGTTGACTAATCTAGGTCATTGGGTTAGGGTTTTGGATGTCGTTGGCTCCTACATGTATATTGTATTGTAAACAATGTATCACTATAAATGAATATAAAATATGTTGGTTTTCCCGGTTTGGGTTTCCATGGGAAAAATCTTTGTGTAATGTCTGTATTTTCCATTGTATCTTTTTTGTTCTTTTATTGAAAATCTATTTGCAGTAAAATATTGAACAAGGTTAAAATCTACATTCACTAGCAGCATAAATAGGATGATTTACAACATTGTTCTAATCATCAACCACATAGGGAAACTTTGTTTCTTTGTATAATCTCTTGTTCTCTCCTCCAAAAAATAGTACAGTAGCATAAGTCATGTCCATATACATTGTACCTCCCAACTTTCATGCCCATGATCTTGTTAAAAACATACCATAGTTTCAGGCACATCAGCCATCACTACATCCATCATGATACTCTTGATAGGAAGTTTAGCTAAGGTGACTACCATATCTTTGATCATCCCATCACACTTCACCTTTATGGCATCAAAAGGATAGAGGTCATGGTATGGCCTTGTTATTTCCAACCTGAACTTTTCCATCACTACTTTGGGCATAAGGTTATGGGATGCTCCAAAATCTAGCATGCAATTGTGCAACATATTGTCATGGATGTTTAATGTCACATAGAAAAGTGCAACTGACTCTTCCTTATCATATATGTGAGGACCAACAATAATAGTGGGAGAATCATCTTGCAAATTCATAGTATTAGGAGGAATTTTTTAGCTTTTCCCCTATATGACCTTTTCAATCTGTTTGTGGTACAAAGGAATTTTCTCCATCTCTACCAATGGGAAAAGGATCTTGATTTTGGAGAGTTCTTTCTCAATGCTAAAGGGTGGAACTTATTCCAAAAAATCATTTACTTAGTTTTTGGTTTTCTTTGAAGATTCACTAACCTCCTTATCTCTAGGAATGGTTTTTATTTCTTTGAATTTATCCATAGAAAGACTTGGGCTAAGATTCTTAGGATGGGGTTGGCCATCCTAATGGATGCCTTTTGTCTAGGTCTGAGATCATACTTCATGTGCATCTCATCCTGTAATGCATAAACAAACATATTTTACTAAACGCAGGACACTATTTATTTGTTATCTTCATCTATATGGATCAACTTCTTAGTGTTGAGGGAATATTGAAAATCATCTTGAGTTAGATGCGTGACTGTTTTCCCCTTGAAGAAAGAGCATTTCCTTTGGGTTTTCAGCATATCCTTCATCTACTTCTTCCTCCATCGAGTTATTTTGATCATTAGTTCCTATATGGGGATGAATGGGTTGTTCATCATTTCTTCTTTCTCTCCTCGTGATTTGAGGACTAAAAGGCCTCCTAACCTGATTAGGATTCCTCAGCCCTCCTTCTTGAGGAAATTTGTTGGAATTACCATCCTCCATCTTGAATCTATACATCTTTCTTGTCAAACTTCTGATCAGTCTAGACATATCATTCATTCGGTCTTCATGGGAATATTTGACTCAATCTAAAGGACCACAGTCTTCTTTAACTTTCTTTTTGTTTAAATGATCATACTTTTGCTTCATTTTTCCCAATGCAATCGTATTACCTTCAATATCTATTTCATCATCTTTCATGATTAATAAAATAGGAGCTCTTCGTTCTCTTAATACCATAGCAAAGTCTGCATCAAAATTCCCAATATGTGTGACCTTGGTTGCTTGTTGCAAATGCTTTATGTCTCTAGGAATATTGTTGTAAATCTTGTTAAACCTTTTGTTGAATTCAAAAAAAAACTCATTTGCTTTCTTCTTGAGGAACCAAACTTAGTTAGGTAATATAGGATATCTCTCTTTCGCTCCCACTGCTTCATAAATGCCTAATCAAGAGCCTGGTAGCTATCTATGGAGGATGTGGGGAGTTCTTTAAACCATTTACAGACATCTCCCTCTAGGATTTGAACAAAAAACCTCATCGTCATGCTCCATGAACAATTTTTTAGTGAAATACTAGAAGGATTTTAGGCTTTCTTCAGCAAATATGGTTGGTCCTCCTTTATACTTGGGTAACAATTTCAAGTAATTGTCTTGGGAGGTCATGAACATGTACATGAAGATTCAGTGGGCCTAATATGGAAGTGACCCAAGGGTTTAAATATGGTGGGGGAGGTTGATTCCCCCCATCCCTTCCTAATCCTAAATCTTCCATAAAATTAAGTAGGATGCAGTTATTGGCTTCAACAAATGGAGGGTTAACAATTTTTTTCAAAAAGGGATTGAAGGAAGAGCTCACTTCTAGATAGAATCCTAGGGATGAATTATGTATATCTATTAAGGGTTCAATAAGTAACCTGGCATCAAAAGTATAATCAACAAGTATACCAGTTAATTAAAGAGATTCACTACCTACACGAATAGCAGAAGTAGAATTTTCTAAATTAGGGTTACCTGAAGATGAAAATATTTGATGTTCTCAGAGATTTTTCCAGGTCACGAGCTTCCCTAGATATGAGTATAATGAAGTACATTTAGGATATGGGTCACTTATGGTATGTATTTTTTTAGATGCTATATATTTTCTCTATGGATTCTCCAGGTGAAATAATCAACATGCAGGTGCCTAAAACTTGTTTACCCTCGAGTATTAGATCTTGCAATGTCATATCCCCATGGAAAGATATCTTCAAATTTTGTTCCCTAGCAATAGAGCCATTTTAGATGTTGTCCCTTCATATGTTATAGGCTGTCAATGGAATTATATCGAGGCATCCCATGTTCAACATTATTTTGGTCACCCCAGTGACAAACTGACGACATGTGAATAACTCACTTCCATGTTCCCTCAAAACAATAAAAGAGACTTTCTCCATGAGAAAAGTGGTGTACCTTTTCTTCCTTAAAAACTATGACAAAGGAGATTGTCACACACTTCTCTATGCTTGGGGTGCGATGATGATTGATCTTTGCATGTTGCACCAAAGTTGGACTGTGATGTCGTCATAGGCTACCTGTGCATAGGGTGCGGTGATTATTAAACAAGGGAAAAGTGAAATTCACGAATGTTATAGAAGGGAATATTCTAGAAGATGAGGTGGCCTCCGATCAATTTGGATCTTACTCGCTTATCTAATTTAGTGGGATCATCCTAATCTCCTAATCCATCCCTCTTTCACCTTATATAAAGATGGATATCTTATGGAAAAGGATAAGGTTTGCAAAGGCTTTCTTATTCATGAAGAGTTATGTTATAGATTATACTTGAGATAGTTTTGCTTTATCTCTCGAAGTCAAATTATGGATCTTCTTCATCAAAGGCATTGGAGCAAAGGTGTGTGTGTTGGAGAAAAGAGCCATCAGAAGGGACCTTGCAACATCAAGGCATGGGTTGTATTCTCCACTTCCATTTAATATGATGTAGCAATACATTTCTTCCCTATAAAAGTGTCATTACTTTTATTGTATAATTCCTTGATCTTATACATAGAATTCATTGGAATATATATATCTTTGTTCTCTCTCTTTGTTGGTTTTTTCTTCTTAAATAGGTTCACCACCCCGCAAATCCAAATATGGAGGGAGAAGGATGAAACTAGTGAGGATCAAGCGTCATTTAAAAGGTATGCCACTTGTCCCTCTCTGAACTAATTTATATGACAAAGAAGTCCAAGGTGAAGTTTGTATTATGTCTTGTTTTGTTCTAGCTTCCGATGGAAGTTAGGGATATTAGTTTGTGTCCGCACTTACAGATTTGTCAGATAACAAAATTGGTGACCATACTGGGGATACGACTTCTTTTGGTTTTTTTCTTCTTATTTTATTTTAGCCTACCTTGTTTTGATCAATTTAATTCTCTGATTCAGTGGGTGATCCATCTTGACTCCTTGGTTCTGAAAGTTCATTGAGAAATTTTGTCATTCTTCCAAATTTTCTTTATATTCAGATATCGTCGCATTGTGTTCTATTTTCAGCCTGTGACGATTCTTCATCATCACCCTCTACTTTTTTAGAACAGGGATATGATGTCACATTGTGCTTTGCTGACATCCTGTGATGATCCTACATCGTCAGACTGTACCCTTCTACAGTCTGCGACGATTCCTGTAGGAATTGTTGGAGTGACAGTCAATTTTCATTTCTTTGCCCAGATTTGTCTTTACTTATTGGGATGAACTTTTAGATGTGGTGAATGATTAGTTTACATATTTTAAGCCTATATTTGATTATTTTTCAATAATTGAGGGTCTTCTTCATAAGATTTGTAAATTTCATCTTTTACTTCTTATCGCAAGGGTATAATCTCAAGGCTTTGTTCATGGGTGCTTGTTTGATAAGTCATTCTTGATTTCTTTAAAGTTTTGGATTTATTTTAAGTTTTTTATTGTTGTTGATTAAGAAACAATTTTTTTTTGCATTTGACAAAAAGTTTTCTTATCTTTTCATTTTTTCTTGCATTATGAGTTTGATTTGGGAAATAGTGTTGAGAATGCATCAATATTCTTAGATCATTCTTTGTTTTTTGGGTTATGTCTCTATTATCATTTGAAAAGGAAAGGAATGAAGTTCATTTTCCTTTTCAATAATATTTGTAAGAAATATTTTTCATTCAAATATTTGTTGAAATGAGAAAATTGGAATATTTAGTAGCTTTGATTGTTTGGAATCCATATCATTCAAAGATTGAGAAAATGTCCTTTGTAATTTTTGTATTATGGAAAGATAAACCTTCTCCCTATTGTAATTAGATTTCAATGAATGAAATGATTGCATATCATCTATTTTTTCATTTTATTGGGTCAAGGTCAAATACATCATCAGTTTTATTTTTGTTTCCCTTTTGAGTAAGAAACATCTTTTAAAATACAACGTAATTTTAAAATCTATTAGAAACTTTTATTTTCTAGAACTTTTATACACCAATATTAGCTAGGACAGTGATTTGGAATAGGTTCTAAGGCACACTCTCCAAAGCATCAAAACACACAATAGTATCTTGTGATAGGGAGAGTTCATATACACTTGCTACATTTTGTCCTGAGAATCCCTTCTAACACAAGGGTCAATCACGAGGTCGCATTAGGGTCGGTAGAGTTACTCACCCTACGTTTTTGGTCTTAGTGTAGATATTACACGTATTATTGAGGGTCAATTGAGAAGAAAATCCTATGGGGACCTTCTTGAGTTAATTTTGGGCTTAGATACCCTACCCTTGCATGTGGATCGGACTGTCGACTACTTCCCCAGGCATCATTGTCGTAATTGGTAACCTTAGTGGCCTATATTTTCAGAGTCTTTACATGAGATGACTGTGGAGGGGCAAGTCTTCATGGTACTTGGAATCAACGTAGGCCAAACTCACTTGGAATCCTTGGAGGGTATACCCACAATTATGTGTGGGAGATTTCACCAGGGTATAATTCTGTTAAGTAGGTCTTCAACATAAATTTTCCACACGCTTTATCCCAGCCCTTTCTTGTCTTGATTTCATGATGTTGGATTTCATCACCAACTAGTGACTTTGAAATAAGAAGTTTTTTTTGTGTGTTTGATATATAGATTTTATTAGTGAGTGTTATTTGTTTCTCTAGTTGGCCATAGCTTTCTTTCATTCTTTATACAGTGCGGCCAACCCATTCACGTAGGATGGAAGGGTTACCTCTGGAAGATCCAGAAGAATATACTCCTTTTCTTCCTAACTTACCAAAGGGTTCTCTTGAAGGAGCAATCAATAATGACATAGCCTTTGATATTGGAAGTTCTACTCCATTGGAGGAATCAATACTTCCTGTAAATCAGTTATTGAGTGTTGTACAAGATCCACTTTTGCTCCATATAAATTCATCGGGAAACTTTGTTGCTGAAGATTATACTAAAATACCTACTAGACCTCACAAAGATTCTGGTGTAGAGGATACACCTTTCCAAAGTGTTAGAAAAATAGGACCGCTGA
>JASDQU010439574.1:89890-103873 GCA_032191745.1 Picea mariana
AGCATTTCCGCAAGACAATATATATGCAGCCTGCGTACTATCTTCAAAAGTGTGATTTTGAGAAGCTGATAAGTGTAACTTTCTTCATGAAAATGATCTTAAAGAAGAGTTAGATCTTCTATCACCATGTCATTATCATGTCATCATCTTGATAACCAAAAATGTGGATAACACTATTGAAATCAGATTTTTTCTTAAATCTGGAACATGTTTTACCTCTTTCAACAACCATTGGTTTCCATTTCATTGCTTTATTTTTACCTTTCCCATTCCAACAATTTTGCATGGTTTATCATCACCCAAATGAACCTGTCCAAAATCACGTTGAACATAATCTAGAAAATGTTTCCTATGGGGTGTGGCATGANACATCACTTGTTACATTTGCTTCCTGATTTCTCTCCTGCTGTCCATCTCTTTGTTTCTTTGGAGCTCTGCAGTCTTTCTTTAGATGTCCTTTCTTCCCACAATTCTAGCACTCTATCTTTCCAAGTCTGGATTTGGATCTTGCCTTCCTAGAATTTCCGCAGTTTCCTGAGCCCTTTCCTCTATCCTTTTGTCTTCCCCTGTTCTCCATGTTCAACACATTTCCTGATGTCTCACCTGTGATTTTTCGTCGCATTTCCTCACTAAGGATAACACCAACAACATCATAAAATTTTAAAGTATTTGAACCATAGACAGAGTTACTTACAACCATGACTAAGCCATTCCATCTTTCTGGCAATGAGCACAAGATTAGAAGATCCCTAACCTCATCATCAAAGTCCACTTTTACAGAACTTAGTTGATTAGTAACCATATTAAATTAATTTAAATGATCTGCAATAGACCCACCTTCTCACATCTTCATATTAAATAATCTCTTCATTAGAAATACCTTATTCAACGTCGAGGGTTTTTCATACAATTTGGCCAATGCACCCATCAAACCCTTCGTTGTATTTTCTTTTGAAATATTGAAAGCCACCGATGCTTCCAGGCTCAGCCACCTTCTCACATCTTTTGTCAAGAATCTCCCATTCTTCATCCTTCATGGCCGGCGGCTTCTTTTCTACTCCGCTCAATGGTAGGAATAGATCCTTCTGATATAAATAGTCTTCCATCTGCATCTTCCATAACTTGTAGTTTTGGCCGTTAAATTTCTCGACCCTAAACTTTCCATCTTCCGACATTGCTCCCACTCGAACCAAGAACCCTCTTTTCCTGCGAGTTACCTTACACTCTAATACCAGTTGTTAGAAAAACAGGACGACGGAGCAATAAAATAAAACAAATGAAGAAACAAAACACAGAAGACACACAATACAAGAGAGACACAGATTTACGTGGTTCACCCAATGTGGGCTACGTCCACCAGAGAAATTTCCAGGTCCTTCCTTTATTATTATCCAGCAAATGAAGGGATACAACCTACAACAAAACCCGTTGTAACTTCCTCTTCTTTCTCTCATAGTCTCCTCTCTCAGAATACAATATTCACAATCAACCATAGCCACGATACATTTCCCTCATAAAATATGGTTTCCTTATAGGAAAAAAAACCGTAACATAATCTCTACCGTTAGATCTGCAACCTTATAATGAATGGTCCAGATTTACAATGAAATTACAATATACTTTTACAAGGCAATTTTTTCTTCGGGAGCTTCGCCCTCGAACCCTCACTGGGGGCCCACTTGCCCCCAGACTCCCCAGCCGGGGGGATAGCCCGCCCGGACCCCGCAGAGGGGGTACCCCCCCTCTGCACTCCCCAGCGTGGAAGAGTGTACATACTTATGGGGTGTAAATACTTCATGGGGTATAAACACGGCTGAAAGCAAGGACCTTTGAATTAGGAAAATAATCAAGCTCCACAACCAACACACTTATCCACATATATGCTTATTTTTTACAATACTTTATGTATGATGCACTTTTGATTACATTTTGATTTGGATATATATTGTGTAAAGTTAAAAAGATTGCAACAAAGGCTCTTGTTTATTTATTACTCTCACCACAATTCGCACACATCCACTTAGCTAGTCGGACATCATAAGGGACCCACAGAACCCTCGTTGGTCCAGATGCTTGCTAAACCTCCCTCCTATCCTAGGGGGAGTTACTAGTCTTGCCAACTCATCAACACCACCTTCTCACACTCCTATGAGCACCACTATCTTAGGATTATCTTTTCTTGGTTCCACCTTACTTAGGTCCAATTCCCAAGGTCCACCATCCACTCGCTCTCCTTTTCATGGAAGAGGGGGGCCAACTTCCTCTCAAGGGGGAAGTACCAACCCACCTAGCCCTCCTCAAGGGTCAGGTTCAGAGAACACTCATACCATAGCTGGAACTAATCCTCCACCAACACTCCTAATGCCATATTTTGCCTCTCTCAACATACCAGATCTAAGAAAACTCACAAATGATCATAAATTGCATGACCCCACATGGCCTGCAATGCCCACCAAACTACCTTCATACATCCCCAAGTTTGAAGGAAAGGTAGGGGATGACCCTGCCAATCATGTCATGACTTTCCACCTATGGTTCTCTTCCAACAACATTATGGATGATTCCATCAGACTATGATTATTTCAACGCACACTCACTGGTCCATCATCCAAATGGTATGTAGATGAACAATCGGGGTCTCATGTGACTTTTGAGTCCTTGGCCAAAGAATTTCTGACCTTCTTCCAATTACCAATCCTCCATGACAATGGTCTTGAACTACTCTTTAATTTTAAACAAACCTCAGCCACACATATCGCTGATCACATTCACAAGTGGAGTAAACGACGTAGTTTGTGCAAAGCCGAAACCACCAAACAATAGTGTCTTGACTAGTTTCTCAGATCACTTGTCTCTCTCCTCGGTAAATATGTAGCTTCCACCTTCCCTCAATCAAAAGAAGAAGCCATCAGTAAGGCTCAACAATATGACCTCATCTATTCACAGTCAGGGTACTTGTACACAGTACTTCCTGATCTCCCAAAACTCGTGCCATTCAGCCAAGACAAACCCGGGATGTCTCACTCAGTAGACAGATTGATTGGTAATACCACGCACCACAGTCCACAATTCCAACAACCACCAATGTATGGCACACCTCAATATCCGTCGGCATATAGGGGCACCTCTTATTAGCCCCCACCCCCTTATCAACAACCATACCCTATTGTTATTCCTCCACAGATCAGTGGGCCACCGCCGACACCCCCAATACACCCACCTATCCAAACAAGTTCTGGTACTCCCTCTACCTCATCTTATACTCTAAGTACTAGTGAAAGTGTCACACCTTCCTATGTACCTTATGTATCGTTACCCCCATAGAATCCGTACTTTCCATTCCCTAGTCCTCCACAACCCATGGCTCCCACACACCCTCACACTGGGGTGAATTTTGTTCAACCCTCTCCCCTTTAGTAATATCAAAATTTTGAACAGCTGAATATGGAAAATCCGACCCATTAAGCAAATAATGCCAAAAATAAAGGGAAAAATAGGAACAATAACAACCCAGGTTAAGGTGGGAATCACCCCCAATAGAACCAACCTACTAGGGGAAACCAGAATCAAGGGAATCAGAACCCCCAAGAGGGAAATAACAACAGGCGTCAAGGGAGAAATAACAATACTATTAGAACCACCTTCCCTTGTGCCCTTTGCAGTGAGTTCGATCATTATACTAATCATTTCCCCCAAATCGTTGATTTTAAATGGCTGAAAGACTCAGGCAGTCTACGACATCCTCCAGCACTGCCTAACCCTCAACAGACCCCACAACAATACGTGCAACAACCCCCCCTAGGCATGCTGCAAAACCCCATTCCACACCAAGGTGTGATGAACACCCAACAAGATATGCAGCCTACCCCACCATAGTTGGGACAGTATCTCAATCCAAACAATCCCACAAATCATGCTATCCTCCTCACTAGTGAGGAATAAATCCTTCTACAAACACGTAGTCGTCAATACCTTGCACCTACTAAGTCTCCTCCCATTCCCCCAGAAATAATCCCACCACCAATGGGACCCCCGTTGGTTATTCCTCTCCCTAACATAGAACCACCTCTTCACATCCCTCGCATCTCATTGTGCAGGAATGTCCACAACCCACAGGCTAGGATGTCTCATAATTACAATTTGGTTGATGACTTGGCACAGTCCTCGACTGCCATGTCAGTCTTAGAAGTCCTTCAAACTTGTCCCACTCAATGAAAATCATTACTTTCTTCCTTGGGGGCATTCGACCCCACGGATACTCGACTCATCACATTTGATCTCAACAGTGGAGAACCTCGCCTCCCCACTCTAATCACTTTTCAAATCCCAGTAAAAATTCGGAACATTACAGTTCATCGGTGCATCATCGATGAAGGAGCATCCACATGCATCATGTCCAATTATATATGGAAGAAACTTGGTTCTCCCGAAATCATCCCATTTTCAATTACCTTAAGAGCTTATGACAGACGAACATAGTATCCTGAAGGGCTCTTCCAAAATGTCCTTGTAGAACTTGGGGGCAAGATATCTTGCAATATCTTGTTCGGTCGTAGCTACATGTACGCTATGAAGGCAGTTGCCTCATCCGTCTTTCGAACCATGACGTTCCCCCACAATGGGAAGATCATCACAATTGACCAAATTTCGGATTACGAGCCTAACCCTTCTGCCAACATCGATAACATTCTCCCCCTCGTCCATAATCATCCTGAAATGTACCCACTCATTGAAATGGGTCCTAGTATTTTCAAAGACCCATCATTGTTAGGCACTTACCATGGCACACCACTGCTCCTTCATCCTTCCAATCAAGTATGCGTCGTATCATCCAACAGAACTAACATAGAGGATACCCTTCCTCCTAGGGAGGCTTCTATCATATCTGACATCCCACTAATCACAGAGCTCCCCCCTCATGAGCCTCCTACAAACTCGTCGACTCCACCAGTTCATAATTTCACCTCTCCCCAAGGCCATATTCTAGTTTGGGAGACAATTCCCCAAGCCATTACTGAAATCCCCTTCTTTTACCCTCCACCAAGTGTACAAGCTTTCCAAGTAGCCGCAATGCTTACCCTCCATAATATGGTGTTGGCAATTCTAGTTTGGTATTTACATCCACCAGAGATGGTCCCTCAACCATCCCTTCCCCCCCAAATGGAAGGAATCTCAATGACGATTCTCATACTCACTCCCACCATACCCTCTACACCCCCACTCACTAACCTCCCTACCACAGCTAGGGGTAGGAAAAAGAATAAGGAGCCCACAGCTCCACTTCCTCCACGCGTCCAACCTCCTTGCACACTATGTGATAAAGATGGACACCCAACCAACAAATGCCCATCTTTACCCGAGTTACGTAACCTAATTCAACCCAGTCAAACACCATCACCGCTCACCACTGTAACAAGTACCATCGCTATCTCCCCGAACACAAGTAGAAAAGGACTGCAAACAAAATTTTCTTGAGCCATATGTTCAGAATATGGCGATTATACACACCATTTCCCAATGCTACCTCAGTTCCGACAGGCGTTAGTCGCAGTACACCAAAGCTTCCAGCAGGAACATCGTCTAGTTATGTCATCCCCACCCAATATCAATGACATCCATTATGTCATGACTTCAGTCAATGAATGTATGCGATGCCCTTTCTCTTTATGTGAATCCTTAGATCATTTTACATATCAATGTCCTATGATCATTGCATACAGGAAACACCAGATGTCCTTGATTCAAACCCCTGCACCCCCTAGAGAATTGATGGTTGACCTTACCTCACCACTCAAGATTCTTCATATCATTTCTCCTGAACCAGAGGCACTCCCTATTCCTCCATGGTTCTTGGATGACTTATCTGACGATTTACCCCCAAATCCCCCCAACTTACCACCCGGTCATCCATAATGTCAGTAAAACTAGGATGGCATTATGGACCCACCGTCCATATCTAATCCCTTTTTCCCACTTTCATTTTTTAGTACAGGATCCCACAAGCTCCGTTTTTTGACGCATATTTAGCCACGGGATCAACATCTAGATAGTCCCCAGGCCATTTTTTATCCTTAGCCCACGGGGTGCCATTTTTTTCACACCCCGTCCAGGTACGCATGCTCATATTCAAAATTATCAAATAAATTCTTGTATGTTCAATTCTCTTCAGATATTGTTCACGTCAGTTATTTGGTTTTCATGTGTGCAAGTACTTGGTCATCATACATCCACGCAACCCCTTCAGGTATATAATCAATACTGGCATGTAATTGTTCCCTCTGAATCTCGATTGCATCTCCAGTAACACCCTCTAAAATTTTCGTTTAGGATCCCCATCTCCGGCTCTACAGTACCGACACCTCCATTGCATTTTAGGTACCATTACCTGGTAGCACTCTCCCCCACATGAGTTGTCCCATTCATAGCACCCTTCGGCACTTTGACACTCATGCTGTTTTTCAACCCTTTAGGGATGGGAGTCTCAATAGTCTTACATCATGTCGTGAATCAGCCACATACTCCTTCTCCTCATTTTTCTATTCCCAAATAGACTCCCAGATTATCTCTTCAAGGTTCTATTTTGAATGCACCTCCACAGTATCATTAACCCTCCATTTCTTCCACAATTATTTTCCCATCTACAAATTTCCCTCCATTTCATCTACCTCATAAAGAAACCCACCCATGGGGCCCCCAACCTCCACCAGTTCTCCAAGAAAATTGCGCCCTCACTGGCCCAACCATATTACATTGGGGTACCCATTTCTGTATTTGTACACTCATCCAAAATTATTCTTTACTCATTTGATAAAATTGTAAAAAGCCTTTGTTTCCCACATTTACATATCTTTTTTTCGTCACCTTTGGCGACCTTCTTCCCTTTTTTGGCAAATGCAACCCATGTCGCCCTTGGTTGGGGCACTCCTTATCATCTACCCCTGTTAACATTGTCCATATACTCTGAGTATCCCACAGGCCACTTACCTTTTCCCTCTAAGTTTGTTCACTTTGTCCCACCTTTGGCACAACTTATCCCACGTCTTGTTGTCCCCCTGAAACTCAACCTTGTTCACCAGTTGTGGCCACTTATACTTCACATATACCCCCAACCAAAGGAAGTCTTGAATATCCACACATCTTGAATTCATCCATGTACCTCCTCCACTCCTCACCTCACCTAGTAGATTTCACGAAGCCCTTCGCTTCTTAGAGTCGTGTCTCCCTTTTTGTCGACATCAACACAGTTTCCAGAAAGGCAACAATATCTTGACTCTCATTACCTTTCCAATGAGAGGTCTCAAATGGCACAGGAAGAACCACCATTGCTCCCTGCTGTCATTAACCCCCATAACATTCGAATTCAACACTTTCTCATGTTACGGTGGGTCTTACTTTCTGACTATTGCAGTTATTTCTTATATTTTCCGAAGACCTCTAAACTTGGCTGGGCTATCAATGCCTACAGAATCCATGATACTTATTACATGTGTCACTGCCTACTGTTCAAAATATGTTCCTCCACAGAATTGTCTTCTGCCTTTATCCCAATCTCCCCTGAGGGCACTGCAGTTGTCTACATCAACACACAGTTTTAGTTACTATACAAACACCATTCTTTTTTGAGTTAGATGACACGAGCATGGGGCATGCCCGCCTCATTTGTACATAGTTTATTTTTACACACCTTATGGAAGGTTGGGTCCTACAAGTTCCCTTATTCATCCAACAAGGTCACTCTTGATACTCTCACTATCGATCTCTCTTACAACGACACTCTCAATAGAAAAAACATTAATGAATTTCAGCTATACGTATGCTCCTAACCTCATCCCCCAGGGGGCATCTGTTATCACTAAAATTTCGTCCACAAATGGTTACAAGAATCCAACATCATCAAACAGTTATGAGGTCACCCATGGACCAAAATTACCACAAAATCATTTCCAAAAGGTCCAAAACTATACAACCAGTGATAAAATTAAAGTGCGCTATGACTACATAGGGCACACACACATGCGCTATCCAGAAACGCAAGAAAAATGCACATGTGCAAGATGCGGGAATATGGTCACTAAAAGCTGCAGACATCTAAGAATGACACATTTATGATATTGGTCGACCTCCCATCCACTTCTGGTTCAGCTTCCAAGTTGATTTGACACCCAAATCTCAACTAAATCCAACTGGGTGGTTGGTCAAAGACCTAAAAATGCCCTAAATAGCCTCTTTTCACACTACAAGTTGGTTGCACAATACCTCAAAGAGGTGTTATAAAAAAAGGCCATGGGTGCACTTCATTTTCAATGAATTCATTAGCAAATTTATGTTGTTGCTATTCTCTTGAGGAATCCTCTATTCTCATCAAGAGTATACTAGCACCATTACATTGGGCAATCCATCTCACCTCTTGAGTGGATTAGCTTGGGATTCTTTCACCATTTCATTCAAAGTTGTAAGAAGAGCTTAGTTTTGGGGGTCTAAGAGCCCTCCCTTAGAGGAATAAGGGACCCATATTCCTCTTTCTTCTTGGTGTTTTATTTCACTAATATAATCCTTGCCATTGGAGACATGAGTCTTATTGGTTTTTTTGTTCTTATGTCCTTATGGTCAATAGTTTAGTTGTTCTTTTATTTCCTAGTTTAATTATTAGTTTGTTTTTTTATATTTCTTTCTCTAACCCTTTCCTTTACAGCTTTCCTTCTTAGCTAACCCCACTAATATTGTAATAACCTTTGTTTTTCTCACTTAGGTGATGAAAGAGGCACAACACCTTTGATTGTTCCCATGTTGATGAGCTTGGTTTTCTCTTGTGTCAGGGATTCGATAAAATCCTCAAGAGAAGGCATCTTCCAGGTGGCTCCCGAGGTGAGTATGACAGTATGGAATGTGTATAAGAATACAGAGAATTTAGGACCATTCTTGGAGAGAATGTTGAGAACCATTTGTTTCTCCTCCTTTGATTTATCAACCTCGCAAGCTTTGAGTTGCGACAGTAAATCCTTGAATTTTGTAAAGAAATCTTGGATATTCTCGAAGATTTTTAGATCCAATGTGAGTATATAGACCTCCATCATGTGTCCATTCATATCATCCTATTTTCCAAAAATCCCTTCCAAGGTGGTCCAGGCTTCATTGGGAGTCTTACAAGAAGATATATGAAAAATGAGATCGGGAGAAATAACACTGCAAATTGTTTTGAGTGCCTCATCCATGCGATTTAAGTACTTGTATTTTTCCATGGATGATGTCATTTATGTATCTGTATTCAAGGTTAACCTGTACAACCCTCTAGTTCGGAGATGTGTGGATATTTTCTCCTTCCATGCAAAATAGTTGTAAGGTGTAAGAATGAATTCTTTTTGGAAATCCATCTTTCCGCTGTCTTCAATCTTTTGTACCTGCAAAAATTTTTGGTGTAGATTTTTCTTAGCAGTCTGTCAGATATGATACCATTTAAATTTGTTCAAAATACATGTAATATATCTAGATAAACAATGATACACACATTTGCAGAGAGAATTGGAGAAAGAAGAAGAAGGAGAGAGAGAATGGAAGAATTCTCATTAACCGTTATGAATAATGAATAATTTACACATGATATACTTTGTATAACTCAATGAGTGCACATTGGAGGAGAACCAATGTGTCATAGTGGTGGTATAGAGTGATATAGACACACACCAACAGTTACGGTAGTGAACTACCACCTAGTCTAGTCTCTCAGGTAGTTACGGGAGTGAACTGCCACCTAGTTTAGTTAACAAGTCAACTGGTCTTCAATTAACTGAATGAACGGAGAGTAGTGAGGATTTAACTCAAGGATAATGTGCCAATATGGTGCTAATACCAAGGCAAGGTCGAATTAGCATGGTGATGATCCCAATGTTGCATGGTGACAAAACCAATGCAACATCTAAACTCAACTCAACTAGTCAAACTGAAGTGTCAACTGAGAGAGAATATTCTCTAGGTGGAATATTCTCCCCTAAAATATAGGAGACTAGATAATGAATAATTATGACTAATAAACAAGGAAAAACCTTAGGAAAAATAAATCTTAGGTGTGTTTGAAGTAACTCCAACATGGTATTTTGTAAAGATGGCCCCCCAGAGAAACAATGACACTACGGGGTTGAGACTCATAAACAACATGATGTTTCCACATATATGGTTGGCCCAAGAGAACATCACAGACATCCAATGGGGAAACATCACATAATACCTCATCCTTGAAGGGCTGGATGCTGTATAAAAATCGACATTATTGGTTGAAACAAATATCTCTTCCTTAGCGAAGCCACCCGATGTTTTATGGTTGTGGGTGTGGTGTTGTCGACAATCCCAACTATTTGATGACGTCTGCTGAGATTACATTCTTCTGGCTTTCGCTATAAAAAATAAAATGCAGCGGGGTCCCTTTCACCCAAATCTATGAATGCAAAAGGCACTCCCCCTCTTTAGGATCTGTTGGTTCTTCTGGTTGAATTTTTGCGATCGCGAGAATAGAAGTGGGGTCTACGTCGATGATCTATATTTTACCAGTATTTTCATAATCAGATTCTGAATCAGGGTTTGAATCCTTGTTTTTGATATCAACCACCAATGACTATTTTGAGCGACATTCATATGTGTTGTGCTAGGGGATTTTGTGGAAATCGCACCATTTTCTGGTGTCCTTCTTTGTCTTCCTGTGACCCTTCTCTTCCCGTGGCTTGGATTGGTTTTCGGGAGATTGTTTTTTAGGGTCGTATTTATCATACTTTGGTCATTGCAGATTTGCATACCCTAAATCCCATTTTTTTTGGTGCTTAAATTTCTGCTCGATCTTAACAACATATCGATAAGCAGCGCCAAGTGATGAGATGTCTAGAAAATCCATTTCATCTTGGATGTATCTGTGTAGAGCCCCATGATATTTCAGAACCAAATTTCGTTTGGAGTCTTTGATACCCATCTTGGTGTGCAATTTATGGAAGGTATTGGTGAACTCTGGAACTACTTGGCCCCTCTCTTTCCGCAGTGTGGTCCATCTCATATACTAGTCGTCATAGTTTCCAACAGGATAATATAGATACCACTGATTTGGATTATTTTCTGCATGAAATGAGAGTGGAGATATAATAAATAAATGTACATAGATATCATGGATATACAATAATATAATAGAAATATATCAGATATGTAACCATAAACACAGAGATATAGTAATACACAATTTTCTATTAATGAGAAAAAATGTACAAAGACTGTAAAAATACAGAGTGAAAGACTCACTAGAATGGTGGAAGATTATCTATGAGAAGATATGTGATGGATACTCACATTCACAACAAGATTATTGTTACAATGAGGCTCCAAATACATTTTTAACATAAGTAAAATCCAAAACCCTAACCTTGGAAGATGAAAATCCAAAAGGTTTGCAGGCCCTGATGGGGGTAGTTGATACATTAACTTCCCAGGAGAGTATCGTTTGCATACGATCTTCATTTGAGATGCTCGATACACTGTTGGAAAGGTCTAACCGAGAAGAACAATTTTCGACTATCCCAAGTCAGTGTCTTTACCAGTCACCTGGGCCCCAAATCCCAAATAACATCATTTAGGGCCTCAAAATGGCCCTAGAAGTTTGGAACCCGAAAAACTGTCGAAAAACTGCCAAGATGGAAAACTATTTTTCCAGCCTGTGGAATAGTTGGGTGGACACTGATATCCATCTGGATCAATCCTCCCTCCTTAGGAAGCAATGGTATCCATCGCGTTGAATTCCCGAGGGAGAGGGTAAAGAGATTGCTAAATCTAAATCTTGGTGAGTTGCTTGCCTTGCTTGAGACATCGCACTACTCGGTTTGAGGAAGGTTGTCACGAACCTGTTGTTGGCAGGGTTGAATCTATTCAACCATTTAGGCTACCTAAGATGACTATGTGCAGAAGGAATCTTTTTTTTTTGTTGCAATCTTGTCGAACTGTTTCTATTGGACATAAGGTGCTTGGGTCGAGGCTATAGTGGTTGCAGTATCCTTATGTTCCCATTTTGAACCCATTGTGAAGAAGTTGAATTTTGTAGAATGAGATACTACCTTGCAACACTGTTTAGGTGGATCAGTAGTTGGAACTACCTCTGTTATTTTGTATATATGACCCCCTAGAGAAACAATGACACTTTGGGGTTGAGACTCATAAATAGCATGGCGTTTCCAGATATATGGTTGACCCAAGAGAACATCACAAACATCCAGTTGGGAAACATCAAATAATAGTTCACCCTTGAAGGTATCGATGATGTATGACAATCGAAGCTATTGGTTGACACAAATATCTTGTCCATGGCGAAGCCACCCAATGTTGTATGGATGTGGGTGTGGTGTTGTCAACAATCCAAAATTTTTGATGACCTTTGCTGAGATTAGGTTATTCTCGCTTCCGCTATCAATAATAAAATGCAGCAGGGTCCCCTTCACCCACATCTATGAATAAAAAATGTGCTCCTCCTCTTCAGGATCTGTTGGTTATTTTCGTTGAATTGTTATGGTCGCAACAATAGTAGTGGGGTCTACGTTGATGATATGTGTTTTACCAGTATTTTCATAATCAGATTCTGAATTAGGGTTCAAATCCTTGTCTTTGATATTGGCCACCAATGAATGTTCTAATAAACCTTCATCGGTGTTGTGCCAAGTGATTTTGTGGAAATTGCACCATTTTCTGGTGTCCTGATTTCTCTTCCCATGACCCTGTTGGAATATTGGTTGTTGTCATTGATGTCAACCCTAGTCATGGGTTTTGGAACACAAGATTGATGAAGGTATATGGACATGAAGGAAAATGCACATGCATATACAACACCCATGGATGGATAGTATACATCATGTTGTTTCCGGTGGTATGTGGCACGTCACGTGGCTCCTCATGGTTGAGGAGAAATGAATTTTTGAAGATGACAAAGTGAATTGAAGAAGGAAGTACATCTATGCCCTGAAAATAATTAAAGAAACGAATTACAAAATAAGAAAGTGTCAGGTTGGCCCTAATGTTACAAGGAAGTGAAATAAATGGTATAAACAAATATCATTATACATTCATTTTATACACAATTCAAATTTCATAGGAAATCAGAAGTAAAGAAGGTCGGATTTCAAGGGAGGATGAAGTCTTTTGGTGATGTGTTCTAAGGTATGTTATTATCAGGTCATCTTACCATTTTTGCTATAACTTTTTTTCTAGAAAAATTCAGATGGTGAAATTGATATGGTATTGAGAAGACATATCAAGGTACCCGTGGTAAAATTTTCATCTCTTGATTCTCTATAATTATGGAGATACACTCTGTGGAAGATAGGGTTTTTTACCAGTCCTAAAGCTAGTCAATAAACATGTGTTCCGGGTAAAATATTCATAACTTATTCATCGATAATCCAAATGATGTGGGATGAATTGAATTGGAAAGAGTACAAAATTTTGTTTCTTGTGTGTGAGGTTTAGAATCTGATGTTAAATACTGAGCATAGGGAATTCTATACAAGATAGGTCTCTTGAATAAACCAAAATTGAACAAGGTTTACCATTCTCTCTATAACTTATTTTTGGGGAGGATTCAAGGAGTGAAACTTGGAGAAGTTTCAGAGAATAAAATAAATAATATTAGCTATGGGATCATAGTATTCCAAGAATTGAATAATTATAGAAATTGAAGAAGTCTTAGGAAGAATTATCAGGTTCTATGTGATGGTGATGATTTAATGTGAAGTTTTATTATCTCTCGTATATTTTTGGGTGGAAGGAAGGGGCAAGGATGGAGAGTTAAAATATCTCTTGATATTGGAGGATTGTATCTTCCTCTTGGAGGTTTATCCCTCCCTTTACACTTGGAAGTTGTAGCTACCTTTGGAAGTCATTACTTCCCTTGAACAATAACTATTGATTATTTCTCATATATTGTGCATGGTGTATTGTGGTGTATTGGTGTAACTCTTATACTATTGT
>JASDQU010439576.1:10307-20559 GCA_032191745.1 Picea mariana
TGGTTTTTATTTACCTATTCTTCTTGTTTTTCATTTATTCTCCAAACCTTCTTGTATCTGACATCTTCCTTTTTTAGTGTATATTTTTCATGATCTTGCACTACTGCAAATCCTGAGAGTATGACTTATGGGTGTCCTTCATTCATTTGTTCTTCCTTTACCTACTCTTGTTTTCTTTTCCAAATCTTCTTATATATGATATTAATGTTCTCTTTCATAGAAGTATCCATCATGATTCTACAATCATGAGCTATATGTCCATAGTTGTGTCATTTGTAACATTCAATATTGTGTGGGGCCCCATAAATATTTATTTCTTGACCATTTCTTCCATAATATCTACAGTCTATAGATTTGTGTCCAAAGTTAGTACAAGTAAAACAATGACCATAAAAGAAACTTTCATACCTAGGAATGAATGATCTTCATTTTGATGTAATCCTTCTAAAATCATGCCTTGGTTGATCATGATCTTCTCTTTGTTGTTTCCTTCATAATTATTAGGGCTTCTTTGATACCTGAAAGTGAAGGGTCTTCTTTGATATCCATCTCTTTTGTAATCTTCTTCTTGATTTTTTCTCATTTCTAGAATATTCTTCTTTGAGGGATCACATTCTTCCTTCTTGGTAGGACCCTTTATGACTTCTACATAACTCTTAGACTTCTTTTCATTATTACTTTCTAGTAGTCTGTAACATTTCTCTTCAACTTTCTTTACTGGTGGTGTGGAGATTTCTCTCTCTTCAACATTCTTGTTGATCTTGACAACTTTAACTCTCAATGTGACAAATTATTCTTCAAGCTTCTCACATTTTTTTTTATTTCTTCTTCATCTGAATCTTCATAACTTCTTTTGTTCTCTTTGCTTCTTCAAGTTGGGTCTTCAAGGAGATGATTTCCACTTCAAGTATTCTTTCTTGTTGACCAAGTTCTACTTCAAGCGTGTTTAAGTCCTCTGATATTTCCTTAAGATGACTTGTCAAAATTTATTCTCTCTTCTCATCTTTCTTTCTTTGTGACACTATTTTAGCTTCCAAAAACTTTTGTTATTCCAACTGACTATTGTATGTTTATTCAATCCTTCTGTCTTCTTCTACATGGAATTTTAGGTTTGTAATCATATGCTGGAATTCTTTAGAGTTGGGATTTTTATACCCCTTCTTTAGCTCGATCAATTCTTTCTTGAGTGAATTTTTCTTCCTTCTTTCATTCATTAGATCGTCTAAAGAATTGATTAATTATGCTTCAAGAATTACTATGCCTTCTTCACAATATTCTTCTTTTGAATTTGTCTAACACGAAGAGATTATTTCATCTCAACCTGCTTCAACATATTTTTTATTATAATTAGCATGCTTTAGCTCTGCGATAGAATGGGATTCCTTAAAGTATAGATCATGTAGCTAATTCCAAAGTTCTTTGACTGATGGACATTTTTCCACTTTGTCTTTACCTTAATCACATAATCCTTTCGATATGAAATCCATTGTCATTTTGTTGTTTCTTTTCAATTCCTTATTGGTTGCAGTCTTTGGTTTCTTTGAACCTATGTATATTGTAAAAATTGATTTCCAAACATCATACCCATGTGCTCCTAGAAATGCTTCCGTCTTGTTTCTCCACATTTCATACTTCATACCAATATGACCATCAAACCACAATATTCCATTAGCTATGTATCCATTAGACATGATATCCATGAGATACCTTCCATTATTTAAACCGATTTCTTGAAGGACCTTCTCTAATACCAATTGTTGGAATACTGAGAGGTGTGGGGGGTGAATCAGTATGAGAAATTATACCACTTCTGATCACAATATATATGAAATTCAATGTTATCATCAATATTCAATATTTATCGCTTATGCATTTACTATATCATTGCATCATAAACAATATCATTCATCAGAGCATAATAACCATCCACAAATACATAGTACCAGCATTTACGTGGAAACCGAAATGGGAGAAAACCAAGAAATGATTTCTTATATATATATATATATATATATATATATATATATATATATCAAGAATACATTCATAGGAAGCACCAACCTCCCAATTCTCCAGCACCAACCCCATGATTTACATTCATTGACATGAAGGAAGATACAATGACCCAAAAGATGAAATTTTTACCACATGTACCTTGATATGTCTTCTCAACAACCTATAATTTTATCTATCTGAATCATTCTAGAAAATAAGTTATAGAGAAAATGGTAAGATGAACTTTAAATATCGTACCTTAAAACACATCATCACAATACTTCATCCTCCCTTGAAATTTCACCCTTATTCACTTAATATTCCCTCTGAAATTCTCCTCGGATCTCCTTGGTGTTACAGGTGAATCCCCCTACGGACAAGTGGATTCCCTCTTGGTATCTAGACCCCTAAAACCAAGACAGAAAGGGTGCTATCATTGGTCACTTACATCCTTTTAGATATAATTAAGATAATGTATGAAGAGGAAGAAGAAAAGTGTACATTTTTAATGGCGTTTGTCCTCGCACAATCCAAGTTGAGCTTCAATACCAAGCTCCTCGATAGGTCCTGTAGAACAAACAAAGATACAACAAGCTTCCTATTCTACTAAGATTAGCTCAAATACAGGTCTATCTACTGAAGACAAGTTCATGTGGAATAAACATAAACTTGAAAGAAACAGGCCAAGCATGTATGTATATTAATGAGAACAAATGAAGAATACTTACAATCCTCTGATGAAGGTGCAACAACTTTGTCCAATTCTCCTTGTCCAACCCCTTTTATCAAGTAATCTACACTGATTATGCTTCAATGGCATCTCACTTATGGGATCATAAGTTTGGTGTAATTATCAATCTCTATCTGTGTACTGTATGTTGCCTATGAGATCATAGGTTTCATACCTCCAATCTTTTCATGTTTCTCTCAAACTCTATCTTTGTATTGTATGTTTCCTATGAGATCATAGGTTACATACCTCCAATCCTTTCATGTACCTTTCACGATGAGAAGGCCTCCTTATATAATCTTGGAGAGACCCAACCACTTGAGAGATATTTGGGATAAGTTGAGGATTCCTCTCCTTCGATTGTGGATCTTCCCTGAGATCATGCCTTGAAATCATATTCGAATCCAACCAACTTCAAAGATTGAGGGGATTCTTCCCTGATTT
Source organism: Picea mariana (assembly GCA_032191745.1). Classification (NCBI taxonomy): domain Eukaryota; kingdom Viridiplantae; phylum Streptophyta; class Pinopsida; order Pinales; family Pinaceae; genus Picea; species Picea mariana. Next base: position 13,477 of record JASDQU010439576.1, read on the forward strand.
ATCTCAATAAACCAAAATTCACTCAGGAAGGGTAGCGCTCCCCCAAAAGGGTGCAAAGAACATTTCAACCCTCCCCCAAAGAAGGCTAGGGAGCGTCAGTGCTTCCTGACAGTGGGTAGGGGAACGTTGCCTTCCAAAAATTATTTTTAAGTAGTTTTTTGAGTGGAAAAAGGCTTGTATTCCTTGTCAAGTGATTTCTCCTCTTCAAAACTAGTCTTTGAGGTGTCTTAAGTGTCCTTATGATGCCATTAGAGGAACGACATAGGAAAGGTGGAAGTATGATGTTTGTGACACTTGCGACACTTGTGGTCAAGATGCGACACTTGCAGACAAGATGCGACACTTACAACACTTGTAACGATGACACTTGCGACACTATTGAAGTGAGTAATTTTGATGTTTAACAGATTGCCCACCAAAGTGAAAAGTCAAAAGACGATGATGATTGAAGTACTTTGTAGAACTTTTTGAGAAAGGGTATGGACGTAGAGAACCTGGTAGAAGTTGCACACAACCATCAAACAAATATTATGACATGTTTCAAACCCAAGGCAGGCATACCTATGCTTGAGTGATAAAGACTTTTTCAGGTATGGCTGCCATAGAATACACTGCGGATCCATAATTATATTAACAAAAAGGTATAGCCACTAAACATACAACATGGATCTATACTTCCATGACATGAACTGATCGTAGCCATGAAAAATACACTGTGGATCTACGAGATAACTAGACATAGCCATAGACTAATACAAATTGGATCTATGTGACATTATATATGTCAATATTCAAGAGAAACTCTGTCGCAACCTGGGTAAAGTATATATCAGAGTGAATGACTCAACCTAGGGTCTTCTTACTAATATTGATGTAGCATAAATCTAACCATGTGAATATATGTCCTAATGTCGAACATGGCAGAAACCACTTGATTACCGGTCAATGATGTAAACCGTTAACAAGTGCAAGGGAAATCACTAGTGATGTCAACGATTCCCAAGGTACCCTAGTACATTCCAACGAATTTGAATAGATGATTTAAAGTCGAACATCCATGGAATCATCTGATCAGAGGTCAATGATGTAAACTTATTATCGGACGTGAGGAGGCCTGCCATTGAGGCATGCAGGTCCCAAAGTACTAACTGGTTTCTAAGTATAGCTCCTGGATAATGTGATGAAGTTGAAAGGAATAGACTCATCGAAGGAGGGCCTTGATGTATCCCCCATCAACGACATGAAACAGAAACAGAGATGTAATTTGTGGATCAAATGAACATGGACTGACACAGGTATTGAAACAGGATATTTGTGATGGCTGACTCTCAAGGCAGATACTTCTCTTGAACACTGAGGCATGACAACAAAAACATGACAGGGACCAAAAATTGATAATGCAATGGATACTGTGACTTACATCGAGTGACCCAAAGGAGTAAGGAAACTCAAAGGATTGGTTTAGTGTAGAGGTTCAACAGATTGAAATGCATGCAAAGATCAAATTTCATGTTCAAGGGCGATTGTAAAAGTTACTGGTAGTGTTCTCAAAAATTTCTTGGCTTGCTTCCTTCAATTTCCCCCCCATCTAGATAGACGAGCACCTCTTTTTAATTTAATGAGCTTGAGGAGGGTAACACATGCTCGATATAACTCACCTTCGGTAAGTTCCTCTTCCTTTTTTTAATGAATTGGAAGAAGTAAGGGCTCGATCCCGTATGGGCCCTTCAATGTATGATCGTTTAATGAGTCTAGAGAAGGCAAACTTGGTTGTTTTTCATATTTAGAGAGTTTGAAAATGACTTAAAGATGACTCCAGTAYGGTCCTTTTTCGTAATGTTAGTCTCACGAGGCCGAAAAAGAGATAATTTATCACTCGAAAGACGCCCTTTCAAACCTTTTAACGAGTGGGAAAGGAAGCAAGATCACTCGACAATCTTGTCCAATTTAGAGAGTCTGAAAAGAGGTTAAAGGAGACTCTAGGGGGTTCCYTTTTTGTATAACCTTTACGAGTCTGAAAAAGTGATAAAAGTATACTCGGTTATATTCCCATGTATTTACGAGCACAAGAAGGAACAAAGACTAAGCTCGGTATGCCCCCAGCTTGAAACACTAGTGGCTTAACTCCAGAATGATCATCAAAGGCTGGAGACATGCCCCCCAAGCTTCAATTCATTCACTAACTTTAAGGTTGTCACCAATTTCTATACTAGATGGAGAAAAAGGATATAGGTGGATGAAATGAAGGTTCAAATACGAGACCTAATGAAATACTTGACTCGACATCTATGAGATCTGGAAAAAGACTCGACTTGACATGAGAGGTGATTGTTTCATTTTTAACGAGCTTGACACAGGAAAAGAACTATGCTCAAGGCTCTGGGTTCAATCCCCATATCTTTGTTTCATTTTTTAATGAGCTTGCCATAGAAAGAAAAACTATGCTCATAACTTCTATTTCTTTTTTTAACGAGCTTCCCACAGAGAGGAAAACTGTGTTCGTAACCTCTGTTTCATTTTTTAATGAGCTTTCCACAGAGAAGATAAACTATGCTCATAGCCTCTGTTTCCTTTTTCAATGAGCTTACCACATAGAGGAAAATTGTGCTCGTAGCCTCTTCTTGATCATGGCTTCCAAGAGGGTAACGCTCTGGAAGGACACCATGTCAAGAGACAAAACTCGGTCATGGCTTCCAAGAGATCTTCACTGAATGGAAGAACAATGCTCTGGAAGGAACACATGTCGAGGGTTTCGTTAGGGGTAAGGAGATCATGCTCCAATAGCCCTACCGAAGAGATCACCGTGTCAACTACCGGATCTAAATCATCATAAGTTGAAGTCATGGGAGACAGAGCCACATAATTGACCTATGGCAGGGGTGATATCAACTGCATATAAGACCCAGTTAGGGAGGTTATTGGGTTGATGGTAAAGTCAGGGCCAACAAACAAAAGTTGATCAATAGTCACCATTCTTCCATCGTGCGGGAAAGACATCACACAGAAAAAATTGGACACAATATCTTTCATGGCATAGACATAATCTCTCCCAAGGAGTAAATCGAAATCCAAGGGGTCCTAGACTACCATAACATCAATAAAGACCGTTTTCCCTCCCAAAGTTATGATAAACTGAGGAAGGATCCCTAAAGGATGATTGGTTCTTCTATTAAAAGTGAATAGAGTCTGGGTAACCGGTACAAGATAAGTATAACCCAAATCTTTCCAGGCAGTAAAGGAAAAAATACTAACGGATGAACCTACATCTATCATTGCATGAGGAACGTCTTGAACACAAAATTTTACTATAATCTTGAAAGGCTTGTGAGAGGTAAGATGAGGTCCATTTAGCACACCCCAATCAAAAAGGATGGCTTCATTACTTGGAAGGGTTTTCGCAGGAGAAGGAGGAATGCCCCCTGTCATAGTAGATCCTATTTTAATGAGAAAAATGTGGGCATAATCGGGTTTACACTCTAGCGAGAGAGTAGGATCGATCGATGATGAGATCAGATCAACCACCTTGGCACTCTTCAGAGGAAGAGTGGGATTAACTGATGATATAACCGAAGAAACCACTTTGGCACTCTTTGGATGAAGGGTGGGACTGACCGATGAAGGGATTGGATCAATCACTTGAGAGCTCGTCAGAGGAGGAGTGGGATTGACCAATGAAGTAACCAGAGCAGCCACTTTGACACTTCTCAAAGGAGGAGTAGGATCGACCGATGGTGGAGTCAGGTCGACCACTTTGACATGCTTCGGATGAAGGGTGGGACTGACCAATGATGGGATTGGATCAGTCACTTGGGTTTCACTTTCCAGATGAAAAGTGGGGTTGATCGATGACGGAACGGGATTAGCTACTTTGGTGAGTGGTTCAACCGAAGATGAAACTAGATTGACCACTTGATCAACCGGATTGACCGGGGATGGAACTAGATTGACTAGTCCATCAACTAATGATGGGTTGGGAGAAATGTTACGATAACCTTTGGGAAGTTGAAGTTTCTCCAAAATAGAATAAGCCTCATCCATACAAGGACAAAGGTGAGAATAATGATCACCTTTGCATAACATGCAAGGGAATTTGACAGTTGTCTTCTTCTTACCAACCTTAACATCACTAGTTGATGGGGCATCACCAGCATGACCAATAGGGGACGATGACATGGAGGAACACATTTCTAAGACCTTGGCAATACCAGGGAAATCCCTCAGAAAGTGCTTACCCTTACAAAGACTGCAAGGGAATTTGGGTTTCAAATTCTTCGTTTAAATCTTATCGACCTCATCAACACTCCTAGTACTATTAACAATAGTTGGTTGCTTGGATCCAACATTTGATATAGTTGGAGGCTTGGTCCCTTTCTGGTTCTTCTTCTTCTCTTTCCATTTCTTCTTCTTCTTATCAATCTGGCTACTTGCTTGAGATATTTCACTAGGCGAAGAAGGAGAAATGGAAGGAGACTTGATGGGCGTAGAAGGTTAAAGGTCACCATGAGGTTGATGTGTGGGCGGTGTTCTTACATCTGAATCACCTTCATTCAAGATCACCGGAGTAGAAAACAACCATACCGGTAACCCAATTGTGAGACCTGGAAGGCTCAAAGTAGTGATGTAAGGAGGAACAACATTTTCTCAAGAAGGAAAAACAAAGGGTTCCCCTAGAAAAGGGGTTCCTTCATTGATCATTTCAGGAACTGACGCCATAAAAATAAATCTCCAACCTAGATTCTGCTAGGGAGAACAAACAACACATGCTAAAAATCTAGTAAGCAATAAAGCAAACAAAACCTTCTCACAATGAGCACACTAGTTGGTGATGAAATCCAACATCGTGGGAACAAAGTAAAAAGGTGCTGATATAGAGTGGGTGGAAAAGTTATGTTGACGACCTGCTTAATGGACTTACACCCTGGTGCAAGCTCCCACACATAATCATGGGTATACCCTCTAAGGAGCCCGAGTGAGTCTAGCCAACGTCGATTCCGGGTACCGTGAATACTTTCCCCTCCACAGTCACCTTGTGTAAAAACCCTAAAGAGATAGGCCACTAAGGTTACCAACTACAACAGTGATGCCTGGGGAAACAGTCGACAGTCCGATCCACGCGCAAAGGCAGGGTATCTAGCCCGAAATCAACTTGAAAGGCTTCTACTCATCATTGTGGGTATACCTTCAAGCAACCCCCATAATACGCACAATCTATACACTAATACCGACAAAGCAGGGTGAGTAACTCTACCAGTCTTAATGTGACCTCAAGTTTGACCCTTGTGTGAGAAGGTCTTCCCAGGACAAAATGTAGCAATTGGATTTCACTGCTCCCTAACACAAGATTCTATATTTTTTTGCAACTTTGGAAAGTTATCTTTCACACCTATTCCAAAGACCTACAACTAATCTATTGCAGGTTTGCTACCAGAAAAAGTAAAAATTTCTAATCAATTTTAGTTTAGCGCTTGATTTTTAAAGCCGTTGTTAATCAAAAGGAAAATGGCATGGACAATATGGTGTTTTAACTGACTCGAAAGTTATGCAAAGAGATGAAGATGAAATCTTTTCATTTCCATGAAAGCTATGTTACGAGAAGGAGAAAACATTCATCATTTCAGATGCACAATGTCCCAAAATGTCAAAAAACATGCAATTTCACTACTTTAAATGCAAGCATTCAAGGAAGACAATAAAATGCGAAAAAGAATCCAATAAAAGATAGGGAGAATAGAGAAACCACTTAAAAATTAATTTCTTGGGAAGATGACCTCAAAGATCAAATGGAATGGTGCATAGACCTTTGAATTTGCTCACAAAAGCTTCCACTCAGTCAGATAAATGAGAAGAAAATAGTAAGTTGACTCTAAATCAACAAAGACAAAGAGTAACTTCAAGGAAAGAAACAAAAAATGTCAAAATTCCAAACAAAAAGTGATCAATTCTTAGAAAGAAGAGTGTTGAAGGCCAAGATAAAGAAAAACTTAGATGATAATACCCTAAGGAAGTGCCAAAAGAAAAAATTGAACCTTAGAGAAAGAAACCCTAAAGGATTTTGCATAGAAAAGGGGCAACGCTCTAGTGTAAGGGGCACTAGAGCATTCCAGCACTCTGTGTAAGCCTAGTAAAGAGCACCAATGCTCTGGTAGCAAGGATAGGGGGGAAATGGCCTCTAAAAAATTAAGAAAAAATGCCTAGAAAGTCTAAAAAAATCAAGGAAACTCAATCAATCAACGTGAAGGTGATGAAATCAAGAGCCAATAAATTAGATATAAGAATCAAAGACAATATGGATAAGGTCAAGAAGTGGGAAAAGGGCCAAAATAAGATCTAGGAAAGGAAAAAAAAATCAGAGCTCCTCCCCAGTGGAGTCACCAATTTCTGTTATAGGTGAATCCTCCTGCGGACAAGTGGATTCCCTCTTGGTATCTAGACCCCTAAAACCAAGACAAAAAGGGTGCTATCATTGGTCACTGGCATCCTTTTAGATATAATTAAGCTAATGTATGAAGAGGAAGAAGAAAAGTGTACCCTTTTAATGGCGTTTGTCCTTGCACAATCCAAGTTGAGCTTCAATCCCAAGCTCCTCGATAGGTCCTGTAGAACAAACAAAGATACAACAAGATTCCTATTCTACTAAGATTATCTCAAATACAGATCTATCTACTGAAGACAATTTCATGTGGAACAAACATAAACTTGAAAGAAACAGGCCAATCATGTATGTATATTAATGAGATAAATGAAGAACACTTACAATCCTCTGATGAAGGTGGAGTAGCTTCTTCCAGCTCTCCTTGTCCAACCCCTTTGCTCAAGTAATCTGCACTGATTATGCTTCAATGGCATCTCACTTATGGGATCATAAGTTTGGTGTAATTCTCAATCTCTATCTTTGTACTGTATGTTTCCTATGAGATCATAGGTTTCATACCTCCAATATTTTCATGTTTCTCTCAAACTCTATCGTTGTATTGTATGTTGCCTATGAGATCATAGGTTTCATACCTCCAATATTTTCATGTACCTTTCACCATGAGAAGGCCTCGTTTTATAATCTTGGAGAGACCCAACCACTTGAGAGAT
>JASDQU010439577.1:9797-34789 GCA_032191745.1 Picea mariana
CCTCTTCTTGTCAAGATGGTTTCAAGTTTCAAATTAGTAGACAAGATAAACAATACTACAAATTTCAAATGTATGCACTTGTATATTATTTTCAAGTTATATCATCCAGCAAATCATGAGTGTGTTTGTAGGGGATGTACAAGACACCTTGTCCAAGAAGTGAATTCAGTACATTAAGAGGAAAAAATGAACCCTCCATAGAAGTGAATACTATAGGCACGATATCTTCCATGGAAGATACCATGGAGATTTTGTTGTTCTTGTTTCTTGTTTCGAGCAGGTCATAAGAGATAAATCTGAGAGGGAATCAAACTCATAGGGAGTCAGTAATAAATAAGAAGACAACACAGTTTTGTGACACTTTGTATAATGCAAAGAAACATGCAGTCGACGAAAGTGTGGTCCAAGGATTCTTTGAGATAGAGGGAGTTGATTTCAGAGTTTGAAATGAAGGATCTTGATCGGATCGGAAGCCTGGTTGGCACCAGATGAGATCTTCAGTGAGGAGACAGAAGAGGTTTATAATGGTGGACAGGAATTCCATGGCCACACCTATGACGACACATCTGAGGAAGTTGTGTGACAAGATAGACATTTTCTTTACAGAGAGCACCTTGTGCCAGTATATGGTTGAGACACAACCGTATTATTGGGTTAGAACACAACATGCAGGTACATATGTTATGATTGATCTCCAATGATGAAGTGTGGATACCGCAATACACAATTTTTGGATTGGAAGTGCAAAAGACAGATCTAGCACCTGGGGTGCTACCTCATCTTAGGATCAAGCATGATTTCCAGAAAAGCAGGGAAGCAGATATTTGTAGCACTCAGTCATATATCTTATCCAATGATGCAAGATATGAAGCAAGGTGGACTTTTGAAGGATCTTGCATGAATTCATGAGAAACATGGTGTAGGAAGGAATAGTGAGGCTCCATCACTTATCCATAGATGAGAATATAGTTGACATTTTCACTAAGACTTTGTTTGGGACAAGCTTGGAAGGAATGCAAATGTTTCCATTGGGGAGTATTTATGATTGCAACATCGTGTTTATATTCCAATATTGATCAAACAGACTTGATCATGTGGGAATAAGTCGAGATGTAATCTTCGATGGACTAAAGATTCGAGTTGTTCTTATATATCCTATGTGTGAATTGCATCAGGCCTTGAAACTCTCACGAGTGTTAGAATATAAATGGATGTTCTCATTTTACCATAGACAATATCACTATCATCACCCAACCATAGGCCAAAGCCACCCTCCGAGCACCTTAACCTTGACAAATAATCATCTGGAAGAAAACCCTAGGCTAGATATCCAAACAAAGGGTAATGCATATTCCTCCAAGGATAGTGCACCAAATAAGAGTTGATCAGATAGTCCAAACCATAACCAAGAGATAGTCCAAGAAAAAATAGAATCTTCTAGATGCAGCAGCTGCAATGACAACTCTCCTCCAAACCTGCACACAAAACTGGCTAACTGCAGTGCGCACAAGTGAGCTCTTTAGTTCTAAGAATGCCTGCCAGAATGAAGACCGACCTCCTATATTTATACTAATTCTAGCTAACTGCCTAACCCGACTTCTCATTCGGGGTACCTATTTACATAGTATATATTATCTGGCTAACTTCTTCTCTTGGAGGCTAATAAGATAATACAAATTATCCTCTTGAGCCGACTTGTCTTATAGGGTTATTAGCCAACTCATTAGGGTTTCTTCTTGCTTCCTGGAATATTCTATTCTCGTCATTTTTACATGTGGATGTAAATACCTCCCATAGTTACCATAATACCAAAACTCCCTCCTATTTAGGGAGGTATTTGAACGTAATGGTATTGAGCACAAACATACTATTTACCCGGTAGCATCATCATAGTCGTATAGACTATCTCATGACTAGATCATGAGCACCATCATCACTATCAGTGTCAATAGTTTCATCATCTCTCGAAACAATACTCCATCTGAGTAATCATACATGATGTCGGATAAGTCACTCACTCCATAGAGTGACACAAAAACCATCCTCTAATCTAGACATATGTCCTAGAAGAATAAATTTCCTAGACCATTTTCCGTCTGGGAAATCTCTGTCCATTGATCATCCATCTAGATGATAATAATTTCCAACACTGTTGATAGTCTTCAAGGAAATCAAAACAATATCATTCAATAGAACACAACTATGTCTATTCATAGTAGTAGAACCACAATCCATTGGTACACTACCACATCAAGTAGCACACAAATACTTTATCAATGACATATAATCATAATCAGTGGAACAGATCCACCACAGTAGCATGCATCTACTTTCTAGAGACATACAGTCTCCATAGAAATCATTTGATATGAACCTACACATAAAACATTGTTATGATATAAACTGAATTATCTGGGCCATTCTTCTACTCACATCTGTGAGATCTGGAAGAGCATCTTCCCTCAAAAATTCAAACATCAATGATGAGATATCTGGACTATTCTTCTCAAGAAAAGAGGAATAATTGTCCCGATTTCTTATCCTAGACCATTCCCCACCCTGGGCCATTCCTCCGACACTAAATAAGGTGCAACCTAGAGAGAATGAGTCTGCCCTAAGGAATGTCTATCCTTGATTGTTGAACCTGGACAATTCCCCACCCTGGGCCATTCCTCCGGCACTAAACAAAGAAAAACCTGGAGAGAATAAATCTTCCCTAAGGAATGACTATTCGGACCATTTCCAAAGGAAATGACTGTCCTGCACCAACCTCCAAAATGGACCATTCTTCAAATCTTCTCACAACTTTGATCCTCGAAAGAATGATTGTCCAATGAGGTGGACCAGTCTTCTTGTTTAACCATCAAGAAGAGAGACTGTCCTAGACCATTCCCCGTGTTAACCACAATGGGAAATCACTTTCTATGGTACATCAACAATCGATCGAACCATTTTCATTATGAAAATGACCGTTCGTTCTGGACCATTTTTCAAACTGGAAAATTCATGTCCATCAGAAATTTCAAACCACTTTCCAAACTGGAAAGGAACTGCTCAGTCTGGACCATTTTTCGAACTGAAAAATTACTGTCCATAAATCAATAACACATTAGAGATCCCTCTCAACTTGGGAGTCACCTCTTCCTTTTTCAATAGGGAAGTCATCTCCATGAGCTCTAGCTTGAGTACGCAAACTCTTTCACTTTGGACAGAGGCTTTACCAAAATGTCTTCTTATCTGCTCATCTATGGAGATATATATATTGGAGAACCACTTCTCTTTTCTGGACTTCATCATGAAGAATGTAATTATTGATCTCAAATGTACTTCAGTCTTTCTGGAACACTGGTTTTCTCTGAAGGCTTCATATAGATCTGATCAATATAGTATATCATTATTGGATTCCTCTTGGTTTCCTGCTAGCTCATAACATCGTGGCAAGGGTCATACTGGAACATATCCAGGTGGTACTTCTTCTTCCATCATGAGAGTTTTTTATGGTTTAGAAATCCATCATTATGAGCTTCGAAGTAACCATTCTGATACAATCTCTCTGATATAGAAAGTATTCAAGACGCTTATGCTATGCATTGGAGGTTGTTCATCAAGTTGTCTTCTTCCATCAACACACAAGGGTCTCTTTCTGGTATACCTCAAATCCTTGAGGTTTCTCTACATGTAAACTCCAACCCATGGATATTTCGAACGATATACTGGATCATGTAGAGGTATGTCTGGTTTACTTGGAGCAAACAATCATCATAGTCTTCTCCTTCCATCTGGGAGAACTTTTAGTTCTAGATCTCACAATGCTTTCATTCATAAGTCTTCCATACACTGTTCTTCATCACACTTTGCATTTCCTCTGCTTGATTGATTTTTGGTGAGTTCATATCAGGCTGGTAGTCTTGTGACTAGTTTTTCTGTATTTTCTTTCTTTCTTGGAATCTTTATGTTCTTCCTCATGTTTCTCTTTAGCTCTTGATTCCATGGATTTTTCTATAGATTCCATGCTCTGGAGATTCCAAATTCTTCCTTTCATCGTAGGATCATGGATGTGGATCAAAAACCAGGGATGCTTTATGGCTTCTTTTCTAAGAAGGCTTCTTCTGAAGTCAAACTGAACATGTACTTCTTTACATGGCTGCTACCATAGATATATATACTACATCATTATCAATGGATCATAGGATTATCTCCCTCCTAATCGTTGCTTCATTAATGAGTGCATGATTTTCTTTTGGAAGTATATAATTGGCTCCCTCCATCTAACATAATCCATGATTTTGTTTACATCCTTATTTCCTTATGCAAGGTGTTATAAGTCTTTCTCCAATTTCTTCTTGATTTTTGATTTCGGCTTATCTTGCAGTTGTTACTTATGTAATAAATTCCACATGATTTTCTTGATGTACTTCATTCTTTCATGTGTATTGTCTGACTTGTAGTCATGATGATACGAATACTTATCTTATAGGTATAGTTATTCTTGGAACATATTATATTCTAGGAGATAGATATACAAGATATGTACAGATATTATGCAGACAAGATATGTACAAGAACTAAGAAGAGTATTCTTACCTTGTCTTTAGAGGAAGAAGTTTGTTTCATCTTGCTTAGTCTTCTTTGAAGGTTCCTTTTCTTCGACAACTGATGCTTTGTGTGTCTCCTTCCTTTTATTTATCTTGGGATAATGATTCTTGTAGTGACCATATTTTCGACAGTTGAAGAATTGTATTTCTGACATATCTTTCTCTAGATTTGGCTTCTTTCCAAACTTCCTTTTGTTCCTGGAATTATTGAATCTTGTTGTGAAGGCTTGATCATCATATTTATTTTGAGGTTTATATTTTGCACTAATCCTTGATTCTTCTTGAGCACAGCAAGTCTAAATTTATTCAAATGTAGGATACTCCTTCCTTGTGTTCATACTTGCGGAAAATGCATCCCATGTCTTGGGAAGACCATTGAGTACTATGTTTACCAGTTCCTTCTCTGAGATGATTTCTTCAATAGATTGTAGTTGATCTCTTAACTGAGAGATCCTCACAAAGTATGATTTTACACTGTCATCATCATTCATCTTCATGTCACGGAGCTCATTCTTCAGACTCATTACTTGTCCAATGTTTTAGACTGAGAAGAGGTTTGTTAAGGCATCGTACATCTTCTTTGATGAGTCAAGATGGGATATGTTGGGTATCAAGTGATCTTTTATAGAGTCCACTATGATACTCATGGAATTGATGTCACCGTATTTGAACTTCTCCATAACTTCAACGTTATGTGGTCCCTTCTCTTTTCCTTCTTCAAACTCTGGTTCCACAATCTTTCCTTTCACGATATCCAACACCTTATTCTTGGCAAGGATGAGGTCAATCCTTGTCTTTCATGCTCTGAATTTATAAGCTCCATCTAACTTTTTTTCTGACTTCATAGAGTAAGTCATGGCTGCTTTGACTTGGTCAACCCTAGATTTGACCAAAAAATCAAACTTGACATCTTGGCTTGCTGAGAGTACCAGGAGATGTGCTAGCATAGGGCACATTGATCTATCCGTAAATTAGGTCAATCCCTTCACTTAAGGTTCCTCAACGAGAAGGTTAGGGTTTCTGCAACTGCACCTGCTAGTAACCCTAGCAACAGTGCTTTTGGTGACTACTCCATCTAGAAACCCTAGCTACAATTCTTCAATGAGCTTAATATCCTTATGGCTATGCTTCCTTCCAGTGGTTAGACTAAATGAAGGAGGTGTGGGACCATAACCTGTTATAATATGAATGGATGTGCTCATTTTACCATAGACAATATCACTATCGTCACCCAACCATAGGCCAAAGCCACCCTCTGAGCACCTTAACCTTGAGAGAGCATCATTACGGAAACCCTAGGATAGATAGCCAAACAAAGAGTAGCACATCCTCCTCCAAGGATAGCGCACAAAACAAGATCTGATCAGATAGTCCAAACCATAACCAAGAGATAGTCCAAGCCAAAACAGAATCTGCTAGCTGCAGCAGCTGCAATGGAAGCTCTCCTCCAAACCTGTGCACAAAACTGGCTAACTGCAGTGCCCACAAGTGAGCTCTATAGCTCTGAGAATGCCTGCCAGAATGAAGAATGGCCTCCTGTATTTATACTAATTCTGGCTAACTGTCTGGCCAACTTCTCATTCTGGGCACCTATTTACTTAGTATGCATTATATGGTCGACTTCTTCTCTTGGAGGCTAATAACCTAATACAAATTATCCTCTTGAGCTGACTTGTCTTCTAGGGTTATTAGCCAACTCATTAGGTTTTCTTATTTCTTCAAAGAATATTCTATTCTCATCATGTTTACACATGGAGTTAAATACCTCCCGCAGCTACCATAATACCAACAACGAGTAGGTGAGTAGCCCTGATAAGCATCGAATCGACTCTATCTCCACAAGAACTAGGTTGTAGACCAGGGGAGATAGGGAACATCTACACACAAAGTAGATGTGCCCCGACGTAGTCTTCGATGAACTGAAGAATCGAGGTGCTTGAGGTACAATTCCACGTGTCTGATAGTATCAATCTGAATGCATTCACATAGTGATCCTATGAGAGGATCACCACGAGGTGTTTTTGTCTTCAATGTGTTCATAATTCTTGTCATGGGACAAGAACAAACTGAGGTGCTAGACACACATGTCTGATAGCGTTGAGATAAATGCATTCATATAGTGATCCTATGATAGGATCAACTATGAGGTGAACGTGGCTCAGATGTGGTCTTGATTCTTGTCATGGGACAACAATGACCCGAGGTGATAGACACATGGTGGTCGAGATGGATCATCAATATATCTAAATGAGGCTCATGGATATTGTGATATTGTCTATGATAGAAGAATACCAAGAACAAGTACAACAATATATTATGATGATACTTATGATGATACTCACGACATGGGTGTAGCCATGGGTGAGCATGTCATGTGGGTGTATCCCATGACGATGATGATGACACACACTACAAGGTGTATCTCTAGTGTTTTCTAGCAGGTTGTGGCCCCTATATGATATTGATAGGTCCACATGGGTGTATCCATGTGTGACATAATGATGTTATCAATAGCATGGTCTGTGAAACAATGACGAGAGGTTCATGGCATAACGAGCAAGGCTATGAAGACCAGAAGGGAACATCATGGTTAAATACCTCCCTAGCTAAGAGGGAGTGTTGATATTATGGTAGCTGCGGTATGTATTAACCTCCATATGTAACATTTGACTAGAATAGAATATTCGGAAGAAAGAGAAACCCTAAACAGATGTGTGAAAACCCTAGAATACATGTCGTCTCAGCAGAATTTATAATATTAATATATTATCCTCTAGGAAGAGAATTTGGCCTAGACAGGTGACATAACCACTATCAATAGAGGACGTCTTGGATCATTTGCTCACTCATTCGCACACTGTAAATCACCTAGAAACAATGTGCAAGTTTAGAGGAGGAGAAGCAGCAACTGCAGTTGTACATTTTTCTCTTTTCTCCAGCCTTTATGGTACTTTCTTTTATGCGCTACCCTTCGAGAAGGTGCTATCTCTTGTTTATCTATTGGTTATGGTGTGGCTTCCTAGAATCATTCCTTTTGTCAAAGGTTACGGTTCTTGGGGGTGGCTTTGTGCCTATGGTTGGGTGACAATGGTGTAGCATTTTCTATGGTTAAACGAGCACATCCACATTATTATAATAGGTTATGGGCCCACACTACCTTTAGAACAGTCTAAATGTTGGAAGGTATATTGAGAGTTTGTTTTCAAGCTCGTTGTAGCACCAGTTGCAGCTACAACTAGGGATTTTGATTTTACAGGTTCAACAAACTCTAAACCTAAATTCTTGGGCACTTTCAGGAAAGCATTGGACCTAATTTTTCAGTATTCTAGAGTGCCCTAGCCTAGTTCACCCTCTAGTTCCCTCATCCAGCAAAAACAACAAGTTTGAGTTTTTGGGTCAAAGTCAAAGCTTGACTGGTCAAAGTCAAATTCAAGGTTGGTTCGTCAAATTCAAATTCAAAGGTTGACTCTTGGTCAAAATTTATTTTTGGTGTCAAAATTGAGATTTTATGGTTTCTAGCTTGTTCTAATCATTGAAACTTTTTTATTCTTTTTCTAACCTCTTCTTGTCAATATGGTGTCAAGTTTCTGATTAGAAGATAAGCTGAAAAATACTACAAATTTCAAAGGTATTCACTTGTATATTCTTTTCAAGTTATATCATCCAACAAAGCGTGAGTGTGTTTGCAGGGGATGTACAAGAGACCTTGTCTAGGTAGTGAATTCAGTACATTCATAGGAACAAGATCACCCTCCCTAGTAGTGAACACTCCAAGAAGGATATCTTCCATGGAGGATACCATGGATATTTTTTTGTTCTTGTTTCTTGTTCCAGGCAGGTCATAAGAGATAAATATGAGAAGGAGTTAGACTAAGATGGAGTCAGTAATCAAGAAGAAGAAAACATACTTTCATGAAACTTTGTAGAATGAAAAGGGGCATGTAGTAGACGAAAGCGTGGTCCGAGGATTCTCTAAGATAGAGGGAATTGATTTCAGAGTTTGAAATGAAGGATATTGATCGGATTGAAAGCGTGGCTGGAACCAGATGAGATCTTTAGTGATGAGACATAAGAGGTTTATCATTATGGACATGAATTTCATGGCCACACCTATGCGACGCATCCAAGGACGTTTTGTGACAAAATAAACATGTTGTTTGCAAAGAGAACCTTGTTTCAGTATATTGTTGAGCCATGATTGTATTATTGGGTTACAAAAAAAAATGCAGGTGCCTATGTTATGATTGATATATGATGATGAAGTATGGATACCAGGATATACAATTTTTGGATTGGAAGTGTTGAAGACAGATCTAGTACATGGGGTGCTACTTCAGTTTGGGATCAAGTAGGATTTCCAGACAAGTAGGGAAGCATATATCTATAGCACTAAATCATATACATAGAAATTGATGTAATATATAAAACGAGGTGGATTTTCGAAGGATATTGCAGGACTTACTTAGAGACATGGTGCAGGAAGGAGAAGTGAGGCTCCATCACTTATCCACATATGAGAAGATAGCTAAAATTTTCACTAAGCCTTTGTCTGGGACAACCTTGGAAGGAATGAAAATGTTTCCCTGGGGGAGTATTGATGATTGCATCATTGTGTCAATATTCCAAGATTGATCGTACGAACTTGATCATGTGGGAATAGGCCTAGATGTAATCTTGGATGGACTGAAGATTCGAGTTGTTGCTAGATCTCCTATGTGTGAATTGCATTGGTCCTTGAAACTATCACAAGTAGATGAGTAGTTAACTCACGAATAGGTGAGTAGCCCTAATAAGCATCAATTCGACTCTATTTCCATAGGAACTGGGTTGCAAACCAGGGGAGATAGGGAACATCTACATCCAGAGTAGATGTTCCCCGATGTAGTCTTCGACGTAATGAAGACTCAAGGTGCTTGAGGTGTAATTCCATGTGTCTGATAGCATCGAGATGAATGAATTCATGGAGTGGTCCTATGAGAGGATCACCATGAGGTGTTTGTTTCTCTGATGTGGTCATAATTATTGTCATGGGACAAGAACAACTCGAGGTGATAGACACACGTGTTTGATAGAATCAAGCTAAATGCATTCACAGAGTGATCCTATGAGATGATCAACTATGAGGTGAATGTGGCTCTGATGTGGTCATGATTCTTGTCATGGGACAAGAATGACCAAAGGTGCTAGACACATGGAAGTGGAGATGGATCATCAATATAGCTAAATGAGGCTCATGGATATTTTGATATTGTCTAGGACAGAAAAATACCAAGAACATGTACGAAGATATATTATGATGATACTCACGACATGGGTGTAGCCATGGGTGATCACATCATGTGGGTGTAACCAATGAGGATGAGGGTGACACACACTATGAGGTGTAGCTCTAGTGTTCTCTATCAAGTTGTGTCCCCTAGTTGATATTGACAAGTCCACATGGGTGTAGGCATGTGTGACATAATGATTCTAGTATTAGCTAGTTTGTGTAACCATGATGAGACGTTCATGGAATAACGATCAAGGCTATGAAGACCAGAAGGGAACATCATGGTTAAATACCTCCCTAGCTAAGAGGGAGTGTCGATATTATTGTAGTTGCGGGAGGTATTAACGTCGATATGTAACCTTTGACTAGAATAGAATATTCTGGAAACAAGAGAAACCATAAACATATGTGTGAAAACCCTATAATACATGTCGTCTCATCATAATATATAATATGAAAATATTATCCTCCAGGGAGACAAGTCGGCCCAGACAGGTAACAAAACCACTATAAATAGAGGACATCTTGACTCATTTTTGTACTCATTCACACATTCTCAGTCATCAATAAACAATGCACAAGTTTGGAGGAGGAGGAGCAACAACTGCAATTGTGCTTTTTTTCTTTTTTTTTTCAGTCTTTCCGGTACGTTCTCTTGTGCACTACCCTTGGAGAAGGTGTGCTCTGTTGGTTATTTGTTGTTTATGGTGTGGATTCTTGGAATAATTCCTTCTATCAAAGGTTAAGGTGCTTGGGGTGGATTTGTTCCTATGGTTGGGTGACAATGGTGTAGCATTGTCTATGGTTAAATGAGCACATCAACGTTATTCTAACAAGTAAGGCTGACACAACCTGCTTCTTCCAAGAAATCTTCTAACTTGTAAATGTATATGCCAAAAAGGGTATGGGACAAGTGACAACCTTTGTTGATTCCACTACTTTAGTTAATCTCTTTCAGCTAGCCCTTAGTGTTCTTAAACTTGGAAATAATGTTATGATACAACCTTATTGAAGCAACCCTTAACTCGAAAGGAACTTTTATCTCTTCCAACCTATTCCAAAGGTTTTTCATGGGAATCATGTCAAAATATTTTATAAAGTAAACAAAACAACAAAAATAATTGGTTTTAGTATTGCATAACTCCTCTGCAATGATCCTAAAGGTAAAAATATGGTCCATGATTGAATGATATCTCCTAAACCCGTCTTGACCTTTATCTCTTTTACTATGACATTCTAGCCAAAGGCTAATCTTCTTTTCCAAAATAATTCCATAAAGTTTGGATAAAATCAGGCTAATAATATTGGTCCTGTAATTAGAGAGAATGTTTCTATCCTCAATTTTAAAAATACGAACAATGAGTCTTTGGGTCAAGGGTTTAGGGAATCCATGTTTGACTGCTAAATTGCAGATCTTTTGTATGTGAGGGATGAAGATAGGCCCTCTTATTTTAAAATTTTCATCTTGGTAGCCTTCAATGTCCTTATATTTCCCATTTGCAAGTTGTTTAACCCCGAACTCTATGTCATCTAAAGAAAAAACCTTATCCTATGTAGGGACAATAGGAATGGTTTCCATGGCATCAGTGAACTCGTAAAAACTTTTAAGTAGGAATTCCAGTCTCTTAAGGGAATAATATTATTTTATTTAGTAATGTGGATTATAATTTTCCTTTAGAACTTCTTAGCATCAAGAATAGATAGTTATGAAAGCTTCTCTTGTATTTTATTGATATAGTACATTTTTTTCCTTTTAATTAGGGATTTGTACGTATTGATCTTATTGAGTTTTAAGGACTCATTAGAAGCATCCCTAATGAATTTCCTACCAATTTTACATTCTTTATGTAACATACCCAACCACATTGGTTGGGCCACGTCATGCTTAACTTTCTCTTTATTATCTCTTATAATATTTTAGTAATGTACCTAGCCTTCAGCTAGGAACAAATACGTGTGGAATACACATAACACAAAACGTCTGCTAATTATAGCCATTCTTTTGCTATTATTCATTTCCCAAAGCCTACAACTACAATTTATAAAATATTTAGCTACAACAATAACCATAAAACATATGCATTTGAAGCATGCTAATAATCAACAAGAGAAATGAGGAACACTCTACATTTGAGCAAAGATGTTAGGACATGAGATTGGTACCTAGTAGAAGATCATACCATAATCAGGGTGTATGATTTTGAGAAAGACCCATTCAAGCTCCCCAGTTTGTTGACACCAAGGATCTTGGCATTGGAACACTCTACATTCAAGCACCCCACTTCCAAGATTCCTCCCAAAAATGAGGAACACTCGACATTTGAGCAAAGATGCTAGGACATGATATTGGTACCTAGCAGAAGATCATACCATAATCAAGGTGTATTCTTTTGAGAAACCATTCAATCTCCCCAGTTTCTTGACACCAAGGATATTGGCATTGGAATATATAAGAGAAAATTTGGTGGTTGGTCACTTCTTATTTTCCTTATATAGAAAAGTCAAAACTTTCCCATTTGCATAGGAGGTTGGCCCCTTGTTTGTTCAATAAATAAAATATTTTTATACAGTTTAAGAAAATATTAAATAATTTGATTTTAAGAAAGGGGAAGGATGAATATATGATCCCCGCGGTGTCATCTCTACTAGGAAGCCAACATTCAAGCATCAACCAAATGAGTTGATAGAAAAGACTACCGACCTGGAGTCCTAGAAAGTGGTCAAGAAGATACTAGGAAGTGAAACTCTCAGCAGAACTTCCTCATTAACTCAATCTAGCATAGTATAGACCACTCATCCTATAAAAGGACCATTCTCATAAATGTAGTCTAGAATGGATGTGGGCGGGAAGTAGGACAAAAGGCCTAAATGGGATGAGGAGGTAGAAATAAAGGACATTGTGATAGGGAATTTAGATTAAGGGAAAGGTGTGTTGCGGATAAACTAAGGGGAAAGTGAGTATAAAGGGCTAGCCTTAACTATTTAACACCTCCCCTCTTCCATTTTATCAACATGAGTCGTAAATCAAGCATATACCAGTGGGGAAGATATAGAAAAGAAACTATCTTTATTCTCTCACTATGTGAATATAAAAAGGCACAATAGGGAGATGAAAAGGGATATGTATCCCAAATTAGTGGGAGAGATGTCCCAAACAAAGCTACTAACAAAGTGGATTATCAACAGGGAACTTTCAATTTGGACTTGTTGGAATCTAAGGTGCCAAAACCCCTCTCCCAAATAGACTACAAGGAAACCCAAATCAAGATCAAATTGGGAAATATTCAACCCAATGACATCATTGACCTATACCAACAAAAACTTGACATGCTATACAAAGGGGTACTTCAATCTTCCACCAGTGAACGGAAAATGAGAGAAATGGTAAAAATAATTAATAGGAAATTGAAGCAAAATAATATTTCCACCAGGGAAAATCAAACAAAGATAGTAGATCTTGAAAAGAATATCATAGCTCTAGAAATAGACCCTAAATATTCCAGGAAAAGCAAAGTGGTACTACACGAAGAAGGTAGAGGAAAATTTCCTCACCTCATTTAGAAAATATGTTGGGGACCAAACATTTCCCTAAACGGAGAGGTATGATCCAGATTGGATTGTTATATTACTTTTAATCTATCTTAGTACTTTCTGGGAGGAAAAATTGGAGGAATCAACTTCCAGGTGTTAGAAAAACAGGATCGCTGAAAAATAAAATAAAACAAATGCAGAAATAAAACAAAGAAGATACAAAATGCAATAGAGACACAGATATACATGGTTCACCCAATGTGGGCTACGTCCACCAGGGAAATTTGTAGGTCCTTCCTTTTTATTATCCAACAAAATTAAAGGATACAACCTACAACAAACCCATTCTAACTTCCTCTTCTTACTCTCACAGTCTCCTCTCCTAGAATACAATATTCGAAATGATAAACATCCACAATACAATTCCCTCATAAAATATGGTTTCCTTCTAGGGTAAAAAACCCTAACATAACTTCTACCTTCATATCTGTGACCTTATAATGAATGGTCTATATTTACTATGAAATCACAATACACATTTACAAGGCAATTTTTCCTTCAGAGACCCGCTTGCCCTCGGACCCCCCAGCTAAGGGGATGAGCCCCCTGGACCTCGTAGGGGAGGAAATACCCCCCTACAATACCCCTATGTGGAGGGGTGTATAGTCTTCATGGGATATAAAAATGGTTGAAAAAAAATACCTCTGAATCAGGAAGACAATCAAGTTCCAAAACCAACAATCTCCCACTTGGAGACTGAACACAAAAAATCCACTTCTATTGTATCTGATAAAGAGGAACATACCTTCACAAGAGTGTCCATAAGAAGAAATAAGAATTATGATAAATATGAACATTTTGAGGCACCGCTATCTTTGATCCCTCTTGATGAATATGAGGTTTTCCAACCTTGTTTTCCTTCTGCATGTAATGTTGAAGAAGCAATGAGTCTTGATGGTGAATAATTTGAAGATCCATTTGAAGACATCCATGCCTCTACTCCTCCTACACATAAATATGAAAATATGGTCATTTTCAGTCATACTGATGGTATTATGAAATTACCCTTCGATATGGTTGATGATCCTATAGACACTTTCATACAGACTGGCAGACGCAGATGGGATCTTGGTTGTCTCAATTTTGATAGAGACCCCATTTATTACATTGAGGGTAGGTCTCAAGCAGAGGGGGTGTCATTTTTAAAGGATTGGTATTCATGCATGCATTCTTAACATATTTGGTAGCTTGGTGATGATATAGTTACAATTTTTTTATGCCCTGTCGAGGATGACTTGTTGCATCATACTTAGGATGATATTTAGTGATCTCTTGATACATAGCCTTTTGAGGATCTAGAATTGTTCCATGAAGATTTTCATTCATTTTACTCAGATTTTGATAGAAACCAGGTCGTCGCCAACCCAAATCATTCCAAGGACCACACTACCAAATGTAAATACTTTCATGTTGATATTTTGGGTGAATATTTGCAAATAAAAAAGCGATGTTTCCTAAGGCCAAGGGAGGAGTTTTTCTCTAGATGAGAGATTGTGCCTTACCTCATTTCCCCTTGTATGGGAAACTAACATATTTCTTTGGGATTTCTTATACTATCTCATCCTTCAAGAAGTAGTGATTTTCTGAGTGAAGATGAAGATGAGACATCGTTGAGATATGGTATATGTCTTCACAAATGGATTGATCATGCTTGTGGATACACTTTCTAGCAGGATGATCGGGTTGATGGTTTCTCTTTCCAACAATATTTCCTCCCTCCCACCCATCTCTATGAGTTGCATTTCATGATGTATTATATGTATATTCATGCTCATAATTATTATGTGTTGGAATTATCTTTGTTGTTTCACATGATTAAGCACATGGGGAGATATCTTGATTAAATGATGAACAACTGGTTTAACTAGTTGTATGACTTCACCTAACATCACCTATCATCAGATCTTCAAGGCCCCAAGGCCCCAGGTAAGTAGGTAGGTCATTTTATTTCCTACATGTTAACCTTCTTTTCTCATAGTAGCTTGGCTGCATTTCATATTTTATTTTTCTCTACTTGCATTTTGATTTCATGCTTATTTTATAAATTTTAGAAAAAATGTCAATTTTTTTCTTTTCTAGGTTAGATTTTATTTTGGATAATATATATATATATATATGGATAAAGGGTGATAACACTGCCCTATATTATTTGATTATTTTTTATGAGCTTTGGAAGGCACACGTCTACCAGGAGATGTTGTGGTTCTCATGCACTCTATAGAAAGCACCTGTACCCAAGTAGGAGCCTGATGTTATCCCCATTTTGTGGGATAACTAAGGATATTATGTCTCAAGGCCCTCAGGTTGCAGATATGGAGTGTTGAGAGACTACATGACTAGAAATATAATTTTGCACAAATGGAGACCCTTCTCACCATCGCAAAGGTGTTATATTTTCAAATAGCATCCACCAAAACAACTGGCTTGTGAGAGGCAATGGACCTTGCTCCATGAGGTACAAGTAAGTTATTATGGTGAGTGTCATTTCAATGTTTGAGGCATTTGAGTATGTTATATATTATTCTGCTTTAGATTTCATGATATATGCTTCGACATTATGCCTTTTGCCTTGCTTCACCTTGGTGGTTGACATTGTGCCCTAGTAAGTGGTCTTCCTTGGGGATGGGTTTTCTACTAGGAAATCCCTTGAAGAGCCATCGTACCTTTCCCAACCATACTTACCACTTCCCATCACTATTTCCTCCCATTTCCTTATCTCTTGGGATTTTTAGAATGTATTGACCCAAGAAGGGGTTGTCTCTCATTCTATGGGAGGAAGGGTCTGAAGACCCAAAGGGATTGATGTTAGGTAAAATTTAAAAACCTATATATAAACCTTGCAGATCATTCATCCATGGATCATCCCTAGAAATAAATAAATGCTTATCTGTAAGAAAAAGGGGACCCACAAGAATAATGATTAAAAATTATTAAAGGGTTAGTTGGAGGATAGGAGGTTTCATCATGAACCGACCTATCATTTTCATAGATATCTAGTGGTATAAAATTTCCATCATATGGTCACCAAGCCATGGTAATGTCTCTCAGTTGCATGGTTGAGAGAAAGGGGGTCTCATCACGAGCCATCCTTATAATTTCCACTAGGTGTTTGTGAGTGACACTGTAATTATCTGGACACCATGCCATGACAGTGGCCTTCAACTTTTCCCTAAATTTTGAAATAAACAAAATAATGGAAAAACGATGGGATTGGAAATATTTCATTGCAAACGAAGGTGCCACACCCTCTACAAAGGCACTCATGAATGAGACACTAAAACCCCTTGTATTTCATGAACCCCATGCCCATTGAGTCTTGACCCTTAACCACTTCACATACTTTACATGGCTTAGAGATGGATCTCTTGGAAACACTCCTTGAGCTAGCGTAACATCTACCCAATAGGACACCTCGTCAACCCTTCCATATTCAAGCTTGGCAAGTCACATAATGTCTCTGAACACTGAATTGTTTGAAAGGGTAATCCTTGATGCACATTCTTAGGTGGGTCATTTATTGATTTTATTTACTTATCATAATGCTATGACTTGAGATCCTTGGAGGGCACACTTACTTTTCTTTGCAAGACCTAGTTGGTGGAGAATTTTGGAATAACAAGCCTAGCTTGGGCTTCCTTAGGGATGCAAGCCCACAGGTTGGATGTCATGGGTCCACATGTTGGATCATAGCGAAAATTTTTTGTATACCTAGAAATTTATATGGAAGACCTAGCCCAACCCTCACATGCCAAACGATTTTCCTAGGAGAGGCAAAATGTCACATTTTTAGGCTTGACGCCATCCTTGGGGGCTAGGGTTTGGTGGTGAGACATGGACGAGTGGACGTGTTGGTGAAAGAAGGATTTGATCATGAAGAAGAGGACATGGATTGATGACAAGTGGCCTTTGGAGGCCTAACCTGGCTACTACAACTCCAACGACTTGGTCAATGAGGGAAAACGTCCCCTATAAGGGAGACATCACCTTCATTTTAGGTTTTTCTTTGTTCAAAAGTGAAATTAAAGTTAATTGTTTAATATTACTTTGTAAAAAGGGGAAATATTAGGGTTGTTGAACCCTAGTCTTGTGTTTTAACCTAAGTTATGTGGAAAGACTATCTTAGTGAAATTTTGTATAAATAAGAGATCATAAGATCTAATTTGAACAAAAACTCTCCCATTGTGAGAAGTAGAGGACTGGAATTTTTACTACCTTTGGAGTTCTTCTTGTCTCTTATGTTATGGAATGGTTTCTTTGGTTATGGTGGTGATGATGATGATGCGCTATCTCTTGGAGGTCACTTCTAAATTATTGTGGTGGTTTACATTGGCATGTTAAAGGATTTTCGTGGACTGGTATTGTTCTTTAATTTGTTATTATCATTGGTAATTCAAGTTAATGTTTCTTTGGATAAGGCTAGATAGGGAAAATAAGCACGTACACCCCTATCCTATTTTCCACCATAATTGTTAAGCTTTAAATTTATTTTCAAAGGTTTTGGTTAAGGAAGTATAAGGATATACACCCCTTAATTTCAAACCCTACCTAGGTTACTTTCCTCGGGGAATAATATTTATACCCCAAGGATATAGTAGCCCTATCTCTTTCTTTAAGATCCCATTAACCTATAACTAAAGGAACTAATATTACATTGGAGATATAAATTGTTGCATTGGTAAATGTGAAATTTCAAGCTTTTGGTTTTCTCTCACTTGAGGTTTGTTCCCCTAGCCTTGAGCTACCTTGCCTCATTGAGGCGTCCCTTTTCAACATAAATTTCTTTTTGTTGTAGTAAAACTAACCTAAAACCATTAGGGTTGCTCTAACCCTAGCCTACTAACCCTGAATAGCTTATGAACTAACCCTAGACTAGGCCTAAAAATATGCCCTAACCTTTTACTAACCTATGAGCACTTATTGAGCTAACTAAGAGTTGATTTGATTGGATGGGTTTTATGAAATAATTCTTGGTTTTATACATTCATAAGGCTTGTAATTTCACTACATAAAACCTAACCTAAATTCACTCATAACTTGCCTTTCTACCATCAAAAGTTGCTAAGAATTTGCCAATTTATTCTACTTGGTTAAATACATTTTTGGGGAGGATTCTTTTTGGATTTTGGTGGCTAGATTCACTACCTTAAAAAAAAAAAATCTACAACCATAAGGCTGAAAAATAATTCTTCATACATCTTTTATGACAACCATAAATCATTGCTAAAGTCTCATGCTATAGATCGTGAAATTCTCTAGTGTTTATCTACTTTCTTTCAAGCATATTTCATTGGACTTTTAGCAACTTGTTAGAAAATATATTATTTGTTTCTTCTCTGATATATACTATTATTTGTTTCTGCAAATCAGAGACAAAAAGCCTATCTTGTTGATCCAACTAACATATTATACTGCAAAATGGTTTTCGTTATGTCTCGCGAAGGTATAAATTTATCGGCAATTCATACAAGCCTTTGGAAACCTCAAGAAAACCTAAGACTCATTATCAACCTTCCATTTCGATATAGAATATTGAACTTTAGGGTATTTACTCTTTCCATTTCCGTTTTCCCCCTCCATTTCCCCTAGGGTCATCGGGATCGCCTCCCTAGAGTGACCTAGTCACCCTTGAAGCGTGGGACTTCTATCGAGGTTACATTGGGCAGAGTGTCTTTACGTTGTTGCCACTTGGTAGTTGGGTCAGGATTTATCCAACATACAACTTGTGCAATAACAAGACTTACAAGAATATTTTGAGGATATTCAAGGGGTTTTTTTGTGATATTGCAATTGAGAGTCTAAGGGAATGTTATAACCAAGTTAAAGGGTTGTGATAAGAAGTTGTCAGGAACCTTTGAAGGTTTTTGTAGGTGGAAACAACATATTTGTGGGTTGTTAAAGGGATGTTGTAACAACAATAATATTAGTCTTTCTAGATAGTGCATTGGCATGGAAACCAAGGCAGGTTTTGTTAATGTTTAATCCATTATTATAGTTCCTTGCATTTCAATAGATAACAATAGCATAGCACAAGATCATTGAGAAATACACAATCACAAGAGACAAAACATTTATCCTGGGAAACCCTCTAAGGGAAGAAAACCCAGCAAAACTTCCTTATTATAGATAGCCAATACAATGCCAAGAGATAACTCAAGCTAATACAGAAGATCCTCTCCCAAAGATGCGCCACTCTCTCTCCTTCTTCAACTACAGTTCTGAAACATGTCTTTCAATGAGCAAGTGATATGTGTGTCTAAGTGAGGCACTAGCCTCTTTATTTATACAAGACTGGCACGTGTGAATTGTCTCTTCAATGGCAAGGCTGACTTCTCCAACTACGTGGTTATAACCACCTTTATTATATTTTGGGGCCTCTTTAATATCTTCTGGGGCTGACTTCTTATTTTTCCTATTACAATTATCTTTTGACCAATCCGCAAAAGGGGATTTGGTCCTTTATAATAACTGACATGATCAATCCGCAATGGGGATTGATCCAATGAATAATATATCAAATAATAATAATCATACACTTTGCATTTACATTATTTTAACACTCCCCCTTAACAAGGAGGGTATTCTTCATCAGCATCATGTGAGAGAGAGGCCTTTATCATCAACAACATCAAGTGGGTGAGAGTAGAGCATCATCAATATCATCTTGGAACACTAACTGGCGTATCTATAAATCATCGAAAGTTTTCTTCATTGGCAACATCGTCATTCTCAAAGGAATGCAATCATCATCTACATCAATATGTATTAGTATAAAACTAATACATCATCATCATCACAACACGAGGCTAGATCATCATAATACAGGACTAGCTTTACATCACAATTGTCAAGATGGAAGCTCATTACTCGTCTTGTTTTACGTCACAGCAATCAAGCTGGAAGTAAGGTACTCGTCTTGCTTTACATCACAACAATCAAGTGGGAAGAAAGATACTCGTCCTGCTTTACATCACAACAAACAAGCTGGAAGCAGGATACTAGACTAGCTTTACATCACATCTCTCAAGCTGGAAGCACAGTGCTAGTCTCATCTCATCGTCTTGCTTTACGTCACAACCATCAGGTTGGAAGCAAGATACTAGACTAGATTTACGTCACAGCTGTCAAGATGGAAGCATATTAATATACTCATCTCAATGTCTTTATTTACATCACAACATTTAAGTTGCAAGAAAGATGCTTGTCATGCTTTACGTCACAACCATCAGGTCGGAAGTAGGATACTAGACTGGCTTTATGTCACAGCTATCCAGTGGGAAGCTCAGTGCTAGTCTCATAACATCATCTTTCTTTACGTCACAACCATCAAGTCGGAAGCAAGGTACTCATCCTGCTTTATGTCACAACCATCAGGTCGGAAGCAGGATACTAGACTGGCTTTACGTCACAGCTACCCGGCTGGAAGCACAGTACTAGTCACATCACATCATCTTGGTTTACATCACAACCATCAGGTCGGAAGAAAGAGATGTATCATCACAACAACTACTCCCCCTTTTGAGGAAGGTCCTTTCAGACTATACCAAGCTTATCTCGAAATTGCTTAAACTTTACACGAGATAGATGTGTGGTCAACACATCAGCAACCTATTCATCCGTGCTAATGTACTGGAGCTTTAAGGATCCTCTCTGCACCATGTCATGGATGTAATGATATCATATCTCTATGTGCTTTGACCTATCGTGGAATACTGGATTCTCTGTCATCTTTATGGAACTCTAGTTGTCACATAGGATTGTGGTTTCTTCCATCTCTAGGTCAAATAGACTGGTCAGCAACTTTTGAAGCCATATAGCTTTGCAGCTGGAAAAACATGAAACAATGTATTCTACTTCCGCTATGCTGAGAGCAATGTTGGATTCCTTCCTACTCTTCCACGAGATCATGGATGATCCCAAACTAAAATAGCATCCTGAAGTGATTTTCCTGTCAGAAAAACTTCCTACCCAATCTACATCAGTATATCCACTCAATGTGAAATCATGATCTCCATCATAGTTGAGACCACAATCTATTGCACCCTTAAGGTACCTCATCACATGTTTTGTAGCCACTAGGTGAACATGTCTGGGTTCTACTAGAAACTGACTCAAGGTGTTCACGACAAAACAAATGTCTGGTCCGGTGTTCGTCAGGTGCATCAATGATCCAATAATTTGTCTGTATAGTGTGGCATCAATCAATTTTGATGAAGTATAGACCAACAACTTTAGCTTCGCTTCCATGGGTGTATTCATGGACTTGCACATAAACATGTCGAATCTCTTCAGGATTTCGACTGTATACTTCCCTTGGTTAAGGAAGATCCTCTCAGGACTATGCCATACCTCAAGACCTAATAAATAATGCATTAGGCCAAGGTCTTTCATTTCAAATTCTGAGGAAAATCTCTTCTTACATTCAGTGATGAGCTTTTCTTCTCCAGTTAATAATAAGTCATCCACATATAATAGTAATATTACTGGCTCATCGTTCATGACTTTGAAGTAGAGGTTAGAGTCTGTTTTACTCCTGGTAAAGCCTAAGCTCGTCAAGAAACTGTCTATATGGCCATACCAAGCTCTAGGATCTTGCTTCAATCCATATAAGGATTTCTTCAATCTGTAGACATGAGACTTCATGTCTTCAACTTCAAATCCTTGATGTTTCTCTATATAAACTTCCTCTTCAATGAAAACATTTAGGAAATATCTCTTTACGTCCATCTGGTGCAGCTTCCACTTCATCTTAGCTGCAAGAGCTATGATGGTTCTGATCGAAGTGTATCTGGCTATAGGAGAAAATGTCTCTTCATAGCCAATTCCTTCTTTTTGAGAAAATCCATGAGAAACAAATATTTCTTTATACTTATCAATACTTCCATCAGTAGCGTGTTTTATTTTGAAGAGACATTCGGAGGATACCACATCTTTACTCTTCGGTCTGGGAACTATTTCCCATACTTTGTTCTTTAATATGGATTGGTATTCCTCTATCATAGAATCTTCCCATTCTTTCCTCTGAATGGCTTATTCAAAGAAGGTAAGCTTTTCCTCTAGAAGATCACACATCAAAGTCGTATAACTAGAGAATGGCTTTGGTCTTTTCACCTGTCTCGTAGTTCCTTCGTGAACACCATACTTCTCTCCATATTGAATAAGCTCTCTATCCCAAGCTGGCTTCCTTTTATGGAGGATCATCATCTGAGGAGGTTCTTGAACTTCTGATATATCATGGTCTTATAGAATTTCCTCATCAGGGGAAGTTACGACTTCCCTCATTGGTTCTGCGGCTCTGGGAACCTCCCTCACTGCAGTTTTGGGGATTACGGGTTCCTCTTCATATACTTCTTCAAGCTAGCATCTTCTTGATTTCTTGAGCGTTGCATATTCATCAAAGGTCACATCCCTGCTGATCTCAATCTGACGGTGACCTGGTATATAGATTCTTAAGGCCTTGGTGACCTCACAGTATCCCACAAATATTCCCTTCTTTCCTGAGGGTTCCAACTTTTTTCTCTTCTCTTTCGGTATATGAATGAATACTGGGTAGCCAAATATTTTGAGATGGCTTACTTCTGGCTTCTTTTCGGTGAACATCTCTTCCAGGGTCTTGAGCCCAAGTGCACTATGGGACAATCGGTTCTGCACATATACAACTTCCATTGCTGCTTCTTCCCATAAGCACATAGGAATATCTTAATCATGGATCATAGTCTTTAGAGATTCCATTATCATTTTGTTCTTTCGTTCAACTACATTGTTTTGTTGGGGATTATAGGGAGTAGTGAGTTCCCTCTTGATCCCAACATTTTTGCAGAATTTCACAAACTCTTTTGAGGTATATTCTCCTCCATTATCTAACCTGAGTATCTTGATCTTTATTTCATAAAAATTCTCTATCAAGGCTTTGAATTCCTTGAGTTTGTTGAACACTTCATCTTTAGATTTCAAGATATACAACTAGGTCTTACGAGAATAATCATTAGTAAATGATACATAATATACATACCCACTAATGATAGAATTGGGCCACACACATCTGAATGGATGAGTTCTAGGACTCCTTCTGCTTTGTTGTCTCTCTTCGGAAAAGGGTTCTTCATGTTCTTCCCTTGTGCACATCCATTGCATATGCCCTCATGGTCAACCTTGAGTTCTGGTAAACCTATGACCACTTTTCATATGTATGGTAGCGCCTTGTAGTTAATGTGAGCTAATATTCTATGCCAAAGTTGACATGGATTCTCAATGGCGTGGGTCATGGAAGCTTCTGAGTGACCCTTTAGCTTATACAAGCCACCTTCTTCTTTTCCAATGATGATTGCATCATTTATGGTCTCTCCTTTAGCACGTTGCCTTCTGCAACCTTCACTATAGCTTCCTCAGGGATATTACCTGTGACCTAGAGCAAGGTCAACAAAACATCAAGAAAGAATAATATCCTTCTGATAATATAAAGCAATAGTATGAACAATCATCACAGTATCTCCTTTAGAGCTATCACTTATAATTTATCTGAAGCAAATATTAAAGGTAAGGAATACAATACGAAATGAGGTCAACACTCTCATAGTGTTGTTATCAAACATTCCTCCATGGAAACCTGGAACTAACACACGAGGTTTCTCCTAGAGGAGGTATTAGTTGTATCAGGAAAAGCATTTTCTTCGATATGCTCACATGCTATCAAGTATAATACTTTACAAAGACTGCTATCTCAACTATAGTCATCAACTTGTCATGTGTACCTTTGAATCTTATCAACTTGATTAATCAAACCTGGAGCCTTGTCCTCAAGAATGAGTGCTTTCTTTTCTTCTGAGTCTCATTCACTCAAGATGATGAGTGCTTTCTTCAACCTGTCTTCTATACTAATACAATACATTCTCTTGATAGGAGGTTGGGTTAGAGGATAAGCTCTATGGTCTCAACTTTTAATCCATCCAATACCTTGACTTAGAAAAGGTTAGAATGATGGTCAAGGCTACAACATGCAACACTGATAAAGATAATGTTATAACAAATAGGTGTATATCAAAATAATCACACCTGGGTTGCATCATTCCTCTGAATGTGTTGGATCTTGAGATCCTTCTGGATCTATGGCAAGAGATCCCTTCTCTTATAAATACTCTTTAAAGTTTAACCATTTAAACATATGTGAGTACATACCTTTGATACCATTTGCAGGTGATGGCACCATCTGGTAGCAACGGTAATCATTACCAATTCTTTTAAAAACTTCAAGGGTGAATGCAACTGGTAGTATGACTGCAACTGCAACTAGTTCTGAGACTGCAACTGCAACTTAGGGTTTTATGAGGAAACCCTAATTTTTCAAACTTAAAATTTTGAAATTCTGATCCAGGGGATAGATGTGCTAAGCTGAGGCGAGTAAGCTGGTGCAGTCAAATTTCCAAAAATCCAACTTTTACCCCCTCAAACTTGATCTGTGGATTTTTGGACTCGTGCTTTTGGTTTTCAGGTACTTCTGGTACTCTGGTTTTCTGGTTTTCTGGTACTTTGTGAAACTAGGG
>JASDQU010439577.1:43749-54561 GCA_032191745.1 Picea mariana
AGGATATACAATTTTTGGATTGGAAGTGTTGAAGACAGATCTAGTAGATGGGGTGCTACTTCAGTTTGGGATCAAGTAGGATTTCCAGACAAGCAGGGAAGCATATATCTATAGCACTAAATCATATACATAGAAATTGATGTAATATATGAAATGAGGTGGATTTTCAAAGGATATTGCAGGACTTCATCAAAGACATGGTGTAGGAAGGAGAAGTGAGGCTCCATCACTTATCCACAGATGAGAAGATAGCTAAAATTTTCACTAAGCCTTTGTCTAGGACAACCTTGGAAGGAATGAAAATGTTTCCCTGGGGGAGTATTGATGATTGCATCATTGTGTCAATATTCCAAGATTGATCGTAGGAACTTGATCATGTGGGAATAGGCCTAGATGTAATATTGGATGAACTGAAGATTCGAGTTGTTGCTAGATATCCTATGTGTGAATTGCATTGGTCCTTGAAACTCTCACGAGTAGATGAGTAGTTAACTCACGAATAGGTGAGTAGCCCTAATAAGCATCAGTTCAACTCTATTTCCATAGGAACTGAGTTGTAGACCAGGGGAGATAGGGAACATCTACATCCAGAGTAGATGTTCCCCGATGTAGTCTTCGGCGTAATGAAGACTCAAGGTGCTTGAGGTGTAATTCCACGTGTCTGATAGCATCGAGATGAATGAATTCATGGAGTGATCCTATGAGAGGATCACCATGAGGTGTTTGTTTCTCTGATGTGGTCATAAATATTGTCATGGGACAAGAACAACCCGAGGTGATAGACACACGTGTCTGATAGAATCAAGCTAAATGCATTCACAGAGTGATCCTATGAGATGATAAACTATGAGGTGAATGTGGCTCCGATGTGGTCATGATTCTTGTCATGGGACAAGAATGACCAAATGTGCTAGACACATGGAAGTGGAGATGGATCATCAATATAGCTAAATGAGGCTCATGGATATTTTGATATTGTCTAGGACAGAAAAATATTGAGAACATGTACGAAGAAATATTATGATGATACTCACGACATGGGTGTAGCCATGGGTGAGCACATCATGTGGGTGTAACCAATGAGGATGAGGGTGACACACACTATGAGGTGTAGGTCTAGTGTTCTCTATCAAGTTGTGTCCCCTAGATGATATTGACAATTCCACATGGGTGTAGGCATGTGTGACATAATGATTCTAGTATTAGCATGGTTTGTGTAACCATGACGAGACGTTCATGGCATAACGATCAAGGCTATGAAGACCAGAAGGGAACATCATGGTTAAATACTTCCCTAGCTAAGAGGGACTGTCGATATTATTGTAGTTGCGGGAGGTATTAACGTCGATATGTAACCTTTGACTAGAATAAAATATTCTGGAAGCAAGAGAAACCATAAACATATGTGTGAAAACCCTATAATACATGTCGTCTCATCATAATATATAATATGAAAATATTATCCTCCAGGGAGACAAGTCGGCCCAGACAGGTAACAGAACCACTATAAATAGACGACATCTTGGCTCATTTTTGTACTCATTCACACACTCTCAGTCACCAATAAACAATGCACAAGTTTGGAGGAGGAGCAGCAACAACTGCAGTTGTGCTTTTTTTTCGGTTTTTTTTTCAGTCTTTCTGGTACGTTCTCTTGTGCGCTACCCTTGGAGAAGGTGTGCTCTGTTGGTTATTTGTTTTTTATGGTGTGGATTCTTGGAATAATTCCTTCTATCAAAGGTTAAGGTGCTTGGGGTGGATTTGTTCCTATGGTTGGGTGACAATGGTGTATCATTGTCTATGGTTAAATGAGCACATCAACGTTATTCTAACAAGTAAGGTTGACACAACCTGCTTCTTCCAAGAAATCTTCTAACTTGTAAATGTATATGCCAAAAAGGGTATGGGACAAGTGACAACCTTTGTTGATTACACTACTTTAGTTAATCTCTTTCAACTATCCCTTAGTGTTCTTAAACATGGAAATAATGTTATGATACAACCTTATTGAAGCAACCCTTAACTCGAAAGGAACTTTTATCTCTTCCAACCTATTCCAAAGGTTTTTCCTAGGAATCATGTCAAAATATTTTATAAAGTAAACAAAACAACAAAAATAATTGGTTTTAGTATTGCATAACTCCTCTGCAATGATCCTAAAGGTAACAATATGGTCCATGATTGAATGATATCTCCTAAACCCGTCTTGACCTTTATCTCTTTTACTATGACATTCTAGCCAAAGGCTAATCTTCTTTTCCAAAATAATTCCATAAAGTTTGGATAAAATCAGGCTAATAATGTTGGTCCTATAATTAGAGAGAATGTTTCTATCCTCAATTTTAAAAATAGGAACAATGCGTCTTTGGGTCAAGGGTTTAGGGAATCCATGTTTGATTGCTAAATTACAGATATTTTGTATGTGAGGGATGAAGATAGGCCCTCTTATTTTAAAATTTTCATCTTGGTAGCCTTCAATGTCCTTATATTTCCCATTTGCAAGTTGTTTAACCTCGAACTCTATGTCATCTAAAGAAAAAACTTTATCCTCTGTAGGGACAATAGGAATGGTTTCCATGGCATCAGTGAACTCGTAAAAACTTTTAAGTAGGAATTCCAGTCCCTTAAGGGAATAATATTATTTTATTTAGTAATGTGGATTATAATTTTCCTTTAGAACTTCTTAGCATCAAGAATAGATAGTTATGAAAGCTTCTCTTGTATTTTATTGATATAGTACATTTTTTTCCTTTTAATTAGGGATTTGTACATATTGATCTTATTGAGTTTTAAGGACTCATTAGAAGCATCCCTAATGAATTTCCTACCAATTTTACATTCTTTATGTAACGTACCCAACCACATTGGTTGGGCCACGTCATGCTTAACTTTCTCTTTATTATCTCTTATACTATTTTAGTAATGTACCTAGCCTTCAGCTAGGAACAAATACGTGTGGAATACACATAACACAAAACGTCTGCTAATTATAGCCATTCTTTTGCTATTATTCATTTCCCAAAGCCTACAACTACAATTTATAAAATATTTAGCTACAACAATAACCATAAAACATATTCATTTGAAGCATGCTAATAATCAACAAGAGAAATGAGGAACACTCTACATTTGAGCAAAGATGTTAGGACATGAGATTGGTACCTAGTAGAACATCATACCATAATCAGGGTGTATGATTTTGAGAAAGACCCATTCAAGCTCCCCAGTTTCTTGACACCAAGGATCTTGGCATTGGAACACTCTACATTCAAGCACCCCAATTCCAAGAGTCCTCCACAAAATGAGGAACACTCGACATTTGAGCAAAGATGCTAGGACATGATATTGGTACCTAGCAGAAGATCATACCATAATCAAGATGTATGCTTTTGAGAAACCATTCAAGCTCCCCAGTTTCTTGACACCAAGGATATTGGCATTGGAATACATAAGAGAAAATTTGGTGGTTGATCACTTCTTATTTTCCTTATATAGAAAAGTCAAAACTTTCCCATTTGCATAGGAGGTTGGCCGCTTGTTTGTTCAATAAATAAAATATTTTTATACAGTTTAAGAAAATATTAAATAATTTGATTTTAAGAAAGGGGAAGGATGAATATATGATCCCCATGGTGTCATCTCTACTAGGAAGCCAACATTCAAGCATCAACCAAATGAGTTGATAGAAAAGACTACCGACCTAGAGTCCTAGAAAGTGGTCAAGAAGATACTAGGAAGTGAAACTCTCAGCAGAACTTCCTCATTAACTCAAGCTAGCATAGTATAGACCAATCATCCTATAAAAGGACCATTCTCATAAATTTAGTGTAGAATGGATGTGGGTGGGCGGTAGGAAAAAATGCCTAAATGGGATGAGGAGGTAGAAATAAAGGACATTGTGATAGGGAATTTAGATTAAGGGAAAGGTGTGTTGTGGATAACCCAAGGGTAAAGTGAGTATAAAGGGCTAGCCTTAACTATTTAACACCTCCCCTCTTCCATGTTATCAACATGAGTCATAAATCAAGCATATACCAGTGGGGAAGATATAGAAAAGAAACTATATTTATTCTCTCACTATGTGGATATAAAAAGGCACAATAGGGAGATGAAAAGGGATATGTATCCCCAAGTAGTGGGAGAGATGTCCCAAACAAAGCTACTAACAAAGTGGATTATCAACAAGGAACTTTCAATTTGGACTTGTTGGAATCTAAGGTGCCAAAACCCCTCTCCCAAATAGAATACAAGGAAACCCAAATCAAGATCAAATTGGGAAATATTCAACCCAATGACATCATTGACCTACACCAACAAAAACTTGACATGCTATACAAAGGGGTACTTCAATCTTCCACCAGTGAAAGGAAAATGAGAGAAATGGTAAAAATAATTAATAGGAAATTGAAGCAAAATAATATTTCCACCAGGGAAAATCAAACAGAGATAGTAGATCTTGAAAAGAATATCATAGCTCTAGAAATAGACCCTAAATATTCCAGGAAAACCAAAGTGGTACTCCACAAAGAAGGTAGAGGAAAATTTCCTCACCTCATTTAGAAAATATGTTGGGGACCAAACGTTTCCCTAAATGGAGAGGTATGATCCAGATTGGATCGTTATATTACTTTTAATCTATCTTAGTACTTTCTGGGAGGAAAAATTGGAGGAATCAACTTCCAAGTGTTAGAAAAACAGGATCGCTGAAAAATAAAATAAAACAAATGCGGAAATAAAACAAAGAAGATATACAATGCAATAGAGACACAGATATACATGGTTCACCCAATGTGAACTACGTCCACCAGGGAAATTTGCAGGTCCTTCCTTTTTATTATCCAACAAAATGAAAGGATACAACCTACAACAAACCCATTCTAACTTCCTCTTCTTACTCTCACAGTCTCCTCTCCTAGAATACAATATTCGAAATGATACACATCCACAATACAATTCCCTCATAAAATATGGTTTCCTTCTAGGGTAAAAAACCCTAACATAACTTCTACCTTCATATCTGTGACCTTATAATGAATGGTCTATATTTACTATGAAATTACAATACACATTTACAAGGCAATTTTTCCTTCAGAGACCTGCTTTCCCTCGGACCCCCCAGCTGAGGGGATGAGCCCCCTAGACCTCGTAGGGGAGGAAATACCCCCCTACAATACCCCCGTGTGGAGGGGTGTATAGTCTTCATGGGATATAAAAATTGTTGAAAACAAATACCTCTGAATCAGGAAGACAATCAAGTTCCAAAAACAACAATCTCCCACTTGGAGACTGAACACAAAAACTCCACTTCTATTGTATCTGATAAAGAGGAACATACTTTCAAAGGAGTGTCCATAAGAAGAAATAAGAATTATGATAAATATGAACATCTTGAGGCACCTCTATCTTTGATCCCTCTTGATGAATATGAGATTTTCCAACCTTGCTTTCCTTCTGCATGTAATGTTGAAGAAGCGATGAGTCTTGATGGTGAATAATTTGAAGATCCATTTGAAGACATCCATGCCTCTACTCATCCTACACATGAAGATGAAAATATGGTCATTTTCAGTCATACTGATGGTGTTATGAAATTACCCTTCGATATGGTTGATGATCCTATAGACACTTTCATACAGACTGGCAGACGCAGATGGGATCTTGTTTGTCTCAATTTTGATAGAGACCCCATTTATTACATTGAGGGTAGGTCTCAAGCAGAGGGGGTGTCATTTTTAAAGGATTGGTATTCATGCATGCATTATTAACATATTTGGTAGCTTGGTGATGATATAGTTACAATTTTTTTCTGCCCCATCGAGGATTACTTGTTGCATCATACTTAGGATGCTATTTAGTGATCTCTTGATACATAGCCTTTTGAGGATGAAAAATTGTTCCATGAGGATTTTCATTAATTTTACTCAAATTTTGATAGAAACCAGGTCGTCGCCAACCCAAATCATTCCAAGGACCACACTACCAAATGAAAATACTTTCATGTTGATATTTTGGGTGAATATTTGCAAATGAAAAAGCGATGGTTCCTAAGGCCAAGGGAGGAGTTTTTCTCTAGATGAGAGATTGTGCCTTACCTCATTTCCCCTTGTATGGGAAACTAACATATTTCTTTGGGATTTCTTATACTATCTCATCCTTCAAGAAGAAGTGATTTTCTAAGTGAAGATGAAGATGAGACATCATTGAGATATGGTATATGTCTTCACAAATGGATTGATCATGCTTGTGGATACACTTTCCAGTAGGATGATCGGGTTGATGGTTTCTCTTTCCAACAATATTTCCTCCCTCCCACCCATCTCTATGAGTTGCATTTCATGATGTATTATATGTATATTCATGCTCATAATTATTATGTGTTGGAATTATCTTTGTTGTTTCACATGATTAAGAACATGGGGAGATATCTTGATTAAATGATGAATAAGTGGTTGAACTAGTTGTATGACTTCACCTAACATCACCTATCATCAAATCTTCAAGGCCCCAAGGCCCCAGGTAAGTAGGTAGGTCATTTTATTTCCTACATGTTAACCTTCTTTTCTCATAGTAGCTTAGCTGCATTTCATATTTTATTTTTCTCTACTTGCATTTTGATTTCATGCTTAGTTTATAAATTTTTGAAAAAATGTCAATTTTTTTCTTTTCTAGGTTAGATTTTATTTTGGATAATATATATATGGATAAAGGGTGATAACACCGCCCTATATTCTTTGATTATTTTTTATGAGTTTTGGAAGGCACGCGTCTACCAGGAGATGTTGTGGTTCTCATGCACTCTATAGAAAGCACATGTGCCCAAGTAGGAGCCTGATGTTATCCCCATTTTGTGGGATAACTAAGGATATTATGTCTCAAGGCCCTTAGGTTGCAGATATGGAGTGTTGAGAGACTACATGACTAGAAATATAATTTTGCACAAATGGAGACCCTTCTCACCATCGCAGAGGTGTTATATTTTCAAATAGCATCCACCACAACAACTGGCTTCTGAGAGGCAATGGACCTTGCTCCATGAGGTACAAGTCAGTTATTATGGTGAGTGTCATTTTAATATTTGAGGCATTTGAGTATGTTATATCTTATTCTTCTTTAGATTTCATGATATATGCTTCGACATTATCCCTTTTTCCTTGCTTCACCTTGGTGGTTGACATTGTGCCCTAGTAAGTGGTCTTCCTTAGGGATGGGTTTTCCACTAGGAAATCCCTTGAAGAGCCATCGTACCATTCCCAACCATACTTACCACTTCCCATCACTATTTCCTCCCATTTCCTTATCTCTTGGGATTTTTAGAATGTATTGACCCAAGAAGGGGTTGTCCCTCATTCTATGGGAAGAAGGGTCTGAAGACCCAAATGGATTGATGTTAGGTAAAATTTAAAAACCTATATATAAACCTTGCAGATCATTCATCCATGGATCCTCCCTAGAAATAAATAAATGCTTATCTGTAAGAAAAAGGGGACCCACAAGAATAATGATTAAAAATTCTTAAAGGGTTAGTTGGAGGATAGGAGGTTTCATAATGAACCGACCTATCATTTTCATAGATATCTAGTGGTATAAAATTGCCATCATATGGTCACCAAGCCATGGTAATGGCTCTCAATTGCATGGTTGAGAGAAAGGGGGTCTCATCACGAGCCATCCTTATAATTTCCACTAGGTGTTTGTGAGTGACACTGTAATTATCTAGACACCATGCCATGACAGTGGCCTTCAACTTTTCCCTAAATTTTGAAATAAACAAAATAATGGAAAAATGATGGGCTTGGAAATATTTCATTGCAAACGAAGGTGCCACACCCTCTACAAAGGCACTCATGAATGAGACACTAAAACCCCTTGTATTTCATGAACCCCATGCCCATTGAGTCTTAACCCTTAACCACTTCACACACTTTACATGGCTTAGAGAGGGATCTCTTGGAAACACTCCTTGAGCTAGCGTAACATCTACCCAATAGGACACCTCGTCAACCCTCCCATATTCAAGCTTGGCAAGTCACATAATGTCTTTGAACACTGAATTGTTTGAAAGGGTAATCCTTGATGCACATTCTTAGGTGGGTAATTTATTGATTTTATTTACTTATCATGATTCTATGACTTGAGATCCCTGGAGGGCACACTTACTTTTCTTTGCAAGACCTAGTTGGTGGACAATTTTGGAATAACAAGCCTAGCTTGGGCTTCCTTAGGGATGCAAGCCCACAGGTTGGATGTCATGGGTCCACATGTTGGATCACAGCGAAAAAGTTTTGTATACCTAGAAATTTATATGGAAGACCTAGCCCAACCCTCACATGCCAAACAGTTTTCCTAGGAGAGGCAAAATGTCACATTTTTAGGCTTGATGCCATCCTTGGGGGCTAGGGTTTGGTGGTGAGACATGGACGAGTGGACGTGTTGGTGAAAGAAGGATTTGATCATGAATAAGAGGACATGGATTGATTACAAGTGGCCTTTGGAGGCCTAACCATGCTACTACAACTCCATCGACTTGGTCAACGAGGAAAAACGTCCCCTATAAGGGAGACATCACCTTCATTTTAGGGTTTTCTTTGTGCAAAAGTGAAATTAAAGTTAATTGTTTAATATTACTTTGTAAAAAGGGGAAATATTAGGGTTGTTGACCCCTAGTCTTGTGTTTTAACCTAGGTTATGTGGAAAGACTATCTTAGTGAAATTTGGTATAAATAAGAGATCATAAGATCTAATTTCAACAAAAACTCTCCCATTGTGAGAAGTAGAGGACTGGAATTTTTACTACCTTTGGAGTTCTTCTTGTCTCTTATGTTATGGAATGGTTTCTTTGGTTATGGTGGTGATGATGATGATGCACTATCTCTTGGAGGTCACTTATAAATTATTGTGGTGGTTTACATTGGCATGTTAAAGGATTTTCTTGGATTGGTATGGTTCTTTAATTTGTTATTATCATTGGTAATTCAAGTTAAGGTTTCTTTGGATAAGGCTAGATAGGGAAAATAAGCACGTACACCCCTATCCTATTTTCCACCATAATTGTTAAGCTTTAAATTCATTTTCAAAGGTTTTTGTTAAGGAAGTATAAGGATATACACCCCTTAATTTCAAACCCTACCTAGGTTACTTTCCTTGGGGAATAAGATTTATACCCCCAAAGATATAGTATCCCTATCTCTTTCTTTAAGACCCCATTAACCTATAACTAAAGGAACT
This sequence comes from Picea mariana, assembly GCA_032191745.1. Taxonomy (NCBI): domain Eukaryota; kingdom Viridiplantae; phylum Streptophyta; class Pinopsida; order Pinales; family Pinaceae; genus Picea; species Picea mariana. The sequence goes on from JASDQU010439577.1 coordinate 52,975, forward strand.
AATATTACATTGGAGATATAAATTGTTGCATTGGTAAACATGAAATTTCAAGCTTTTGGTTTTCTCTCACTTGAGGTTTGTTCCCCTAGCCTTGAGCTACCTTGCCTCATCAAGGCAAGGTAGTAAAATTTCAACATAAATTTCTTTTTTATATAGTAAAACTAACCTAAAACCATTAGGGTTGCTCTAACCCTAGCCTACTAACCTTGAATAGCTTTTGAACTAACCCTAGACTAGGCCTAAAAATATGCCCTAACCTTTTACTAACCTATGAGCACTTATTGAGCTAACTAAGAGTTGATTTGATTGGATATGTTTTATGAAATAATTCTTGGTTTTATACATTCATAAGGCTTGTAATTTCACTGCATAAAACCTAACCTAAATTCACTCATAACTTACCTTTCTACCATCAAAAGTTGCTAAGAATTTGCCAATTTATTCTACTTGGTTAAATACATTTTTGGGGAGGATTCTTTTTGGATTTTGGTGGCTAGATTCACTACTTTAACAAAAAAAAATCTACAACCATAAGGCTGAAAAATAATTCTTCATACATCTTTTATGACAACCATAACTCATTGCTAAAGTCTCATGCTATAGATCGTGAAATTCTCTAGTGTTTATCTACTTTCTTTCAAGCATATTTCATTGGACTTTTAGCAACTTGTTAGAAAATATATTATTTGTTTCTTCTCTGATATATACTATTATTTGTTGCTGCAAATCAGAGACAAAAAGCCTATCTTGTTGATCCAACTAACATATTATACTGCAAAATGGTTTTTGTTATGTCTCGCGCAGTTATAAATTTATCGGCAATTCATCCAAGCCTTTGGAAACCTCAAGAAAACCTAAGACTCATTATCAACCTTCCACTTCGAAATAGAATGTTGAACTTTAGGGTATTTACTCTTTCCATTTCGTTTTCCCCCTCCATTTCCCCTAGGGTCATCGGGATCGCCTCCCTAGAGTGACCTAGTCACCCTTGAAGCATGGGACTTCTATCGAGGTTACATTGGTCAGAGTGTCCTTACGTTGTTGCCACTTGGTATTTGGGTCGAGATTTATCCAACATACAACTAGTACAATAACAAGACTTACAAGAATATTTTGAGGATATTCAAGGGTTTTTTTGTGATATTGAAACTGAGAGTCTAAGGGAATGTTATAACCAAGTTAAAGGGTTGTGATAAGAAGCTTTCAAGAACCTTTGAAGGTTTTTGTAGGTGGAAACAACATATTTGTGGGTTGTTAAAGGGATGTTGTAACAACAATAATATTAGTCTTTCTAGATATCACATTGGCATGGAAACCAAGGCAGGTTTTGTTAATGTTTAATCCATTATTATAGTTCCTTGCATTTCAATAGATAACAATAGCATAACACAAGATCATTGAGAAATACACAATCACAAGAGGCAGAACATTTATCCTGGGAAACCCTCTAAGGGAAGAAAACCCAACAAAACTTCCTTATTATAGATAGCCAAGACAATGCCAAGAGATAACTCAAGCTAATACAGAAGATCCTCTCCCAAATATGCGCCACTCTCTCTCCTTCTTCAACTGCAGTTCTGAAACATG
>JASDQU010439577.1:73477-98904 GCA_032191745.1 Picea mariana
CCCCGAGGACACTGCATCTTGCGCCTGTAACATGCGCTCACGGGCGGCTTCGGTCGTGACAAACGTGACCTTCATTCGTTTAGAGACGAGGCGCTTGGCAAACTGCAGCATTGGATTGAGATGGCCCTGCGCTGGAACAGACACCACCAGAACGTGAGGCATACTCATGTCGTCTAGCACTTCCAAGGACACCATCATGTTACGTTTGTTCCCGCAACTTGCGAGCTCTCGGCAGACGATACAAATATTATTGTGATTTCAAGGATAAGCCGACGTTAGAACAAAATCTTATGACCCGTACCTCGTACTTGCTATTTCCTCTTTTTCATCTGCGTGATATATATATAAATATATATATATTTGTGAAAACTGAAAATTAATGAACTTGCGTAGCACGCTTTCAAATACAAAGAGGTCAGGTCACGTGGGAATTTTGAAATGACATTAAACTATGTAGATAGCTTAGCTTGGCGGGAAAGTAAGCAATAAAGTAAGTAGCTTAGCTTGGAGAGCAAGCAAAGCAATATATTTAAAAACACACATGCCAACGTGCATGGTATCTTTGACTCCCACAAATTCAAACATCGTCCGTCGTGATCAGTCCTTGTCACCTCGTACACAAATTCAAACATCGTCCGTCGTGATCAGTCCTTGTCACCTCGTACTTACTTTATTGTCCGTGGGCTTGGTAACTCCGTGGTGTAAACCTTCTCCGTTTTGGTATTTTGGGGATTTTATTAGTTTAATTTTTGTTACTCCGATCTTTTTTTTTAGTTTGGTTTAATTTTGTCAGAAATTGTTGTTTCTATATATAAGAGTGATTAAATTTGTATAATTTTAGTATTTTAATTGTTTTTTCTCCATATTAAATTTATTTATGTATTTAGAAATGTAATTTAAATAATAGATAGTTTTTGTTTTTTTTTAATTCATTTATTGAATCTATTTATTTATTCAGAAATATAATTTAAACAACATAAAATTACCGACTAGAAAACATGTTTAGACAATATCTTCGTCAAACTAAATACCAAATACTAAATATGGCAATTCATTTTTGGTCAAAATAAATCCTAATTCTAAACGATTATTAGTTTGATTGAGTATAATGGTTCTTACACAAAAATGATTATTAGTTTGACTAAGTCTAATGGTTCTTACAAAAAAACTTGCTTCGTGTCTACTTACAAAGATGCCTGTAGGCTATCTGCTTACAAACATTCCTGCAACCAGTCGGCTTACAAAATTGCCTAAGAGCATTGGGACCAGATCGACGATTCAGATCTCCTTCACGATTTCGTGACTTGGCCAGATCGACAGTTCAGATATCCTCGAGCACCAACGGTCCAGATCCTCTTTCTCATTTCACGTATCGCGACTTCGCGACTTGGGCTGACAACTTCCTCCATGATTCGAACTCCCAATTGCCGAGTTCCCAAAAATTCCTCACGTTCGATCAAAGGGACCAGATCGACGATTCAGATCTCTTCTAACACCAACAATCCAAAGCCGCTTTCGAATTTCACGATTTTACGTTTCGCGACTTGGGGAGGAAGCTGCCTCCATGCTCCAAACTCCCGAAACCCGAGTTCTCGAAATTTTCACGCGTCAGATCAATGGGACCAGATCGACGATTAAGATCTTCTCTAACACCAACAGTCCAGATCCGCTCTCGCATATCGCGATTTTGTGAGTCTAATGATTAAAAACATGTGCATCCTCCTAAAAAGTTACAAGTTCAAATTATGAGAAATAAATATATATACACTTTATAAACTCTAGGAATCAAATCGTTATCCTTTACCTTTACAATCAATATATCCAATAATAATCCCTATGTACAAGCTGCATACTTTCATTTATTAATGCATGCAACAATAATAATCACTACTTCTCTATCAATAATAATCACTATTTGGTGTGTGTCATGTGTCTGTGCAAGATAATCTCGATCATCTGGTCTTTGTTTTGTGTCTATGCAAGATAATCGAACTTGAAGGCCCAAGTAATTTTAATAGAATCCGCATAGAGGAGTTCATATGGTCTTTTTAATTTTTTATAAAAAAATGTTTTTAAATATAGTAAATAATTTGTTTAAAGTTACATTTATTTTTAATATTTTACAATATTTAATACTATCTAGATCTATATTATTGGATTTAAAAAAATATAAAAAAGAAATAAAACTTTATGTAAGAGGGAAAATGAGCAAAAACAATAAAACTCTGTCTTATGGAAAAATTGCCCTCACCAGAATTGAAGTATGCATAAACGACAATAAAGATCGGAAATGCAATTAAGTAATTGCATATTGCAGGTAGCAAAACAAGAAGCAGATTATGTCACACATCTGCCTCCATCCATCCATGTTAGGTGGAGCTTATATGCCAAATATGAAGAGATCATCCATGTTAGGTGGAGATTATACGCCAAATCTAAGGAGATTATATGGCAAATCTGAGGTCCATCCATGCTACGTAGAGATTATATGCCAAATATGAGGGCCTTGTTGGATAAGTGTGGATCATCGTCTAATCCATGGCATCAACAATTTTAAACATACTAAAAAGGAATTCAATATTTTCCATGCAAGACCACAAAAATGTGAAATAGGAAAGGCCAAGAAAATCTACAAGGACAAACCAATGTTAACTTTTGTTTCTTATTTCCTATTATATTTTGGTTTTCCCTTGAGATTTTCTTGTCCTCAACTTGGGCAACTTCTCTTTGTCCTTTCCTTATATGACATTTAAATATTAAATTCGCTTCTATGAATTTTAATTCTTACATGTGCCCCGTCATCATCCTACTTGTCAATTTACCCATCTGAAATACACATTTTTCAAGAAGTTTTCGGCCTAAAAAGTGTTTATCTAACTCTTGAAAAATATTAGCATTCACTCAAAGGGTTCAAGTCACCACATGTAGCCACCTCTGTGATGTTTAATCAACCTCTCCAATGCATTAAATACACCCATGTGTGGTCCAAGGGGAGTAACTAATGCATGAGCATGCATGCAACGTCCAATTGAGCAAGGATAATGTATGTGAGTGGTCCATTTGGCATGTGTGATGACATGGTGTCCCTATCAGGACTCGATGCACTATCACGGATTTCAATGCAGTGACACATATCCCAATGCAGTACATGGATCCTGAGGCAATGTCATAGATCCTAATGTCTGTAGATATGGCCATAATGAGTACATAGATCCCAATGCATCATCATGGATCCCAATGCAACATTACAGATCACAATGCAGTGCCATGAATTTTGAGGCATGGTACAAATATCCCAATGCACAATACTTCGTTGAAATGATGGGTCTAGCCTCTTAGCAATCCATTAACCGATAGCACCTGGTGACATCTCTTAACACAACACAACAAATGGGGTTAGTTTTAATACTTTCCTAGGTCTTACCAAGGGGAACAATATTGACCTTTATACATGCATAGAATCCTAGGACAACCCATATCTCATAAGTATCTAGGTGAATGATAAGCAATAATGAGTAATAATGATGAAAGGGAAGGGTGAATGAGTTAATGTGATGACCCTCAAAGTCTTCTACATACATAGGTATTTGTATTCATATATTTATTCTTCTAGCTTTATTGAGCTAGGATTTTTATACATAATATCCTTCTAGAGGGAACTTAGCATTGAGTTACTCATCCTCAGAACTGTTTCTTAGTACCCCTTCAAGAATTTTTCTTTAAATGTTCAATTTATCGAACATGTCCCTTTTATTTAGATATTTATAGACAAACCAAGAACCAGGGGAATTGGCCTCGTAGCTAGGGTGCATTGCTCAAACTATATATTTGGATTTTAACTTTATCCCTTCACCTCTTTTCCGTATTGTCTTATTGACTCGGGATTTATCAATTTGACCTTTTCTTTTGACCTTTGAGAAATCATACACGACCAAGATATAATTTTTATATGGATGGAATGAATGATACTGGGAAGGTGGAAAATGGTTAGCATGGTTGGGATGTGGACATATCTATCTATCCTGAGAACCCAGTAGTACAAGTTAACCTGAGAAATGACACACTTATAACAAACAAAAAAAATCCCAAGGTACTACGAGGAAAATAATAAAACCATATGACGTTATGAAGTGCCACTAAACATCGTTAGGTGTTTTCCACTCTACAACGAGCTAAGAAGTTACATCATCACATCCAAATAAACATTGATACACAAAATTTCAAGTGAAGCACATTGGAGCCATACCATACCATACCACAATGCATATGTCATATTAGGAGCGGGGATGAAAGTGGGCAACACCAAAATTGAGCTAGCACGATCATATATCAAGTGGATATCAAGAGGAACTATATCTAGATCTGGAAAAGATGAGCATGACACCTCATGCAAGCAACAACATGAGACCCTTGCAAGGGTATCCCAAAAGTTGTCACCCCTGAAGGGGTAACAAGAAGCTTGTATAGAGGAAACTTTAACACCTAGCTAACACATCACTGGTTTTGGTGGTCATTACTTAACCCTTTATGGAACTAGTGGTAATAAACTTAGGTCAGTGGCTAGTTTAGACTATATATCAAGTTATATAGGGAAGATTGAATTCTTAATGATTTATCTCTATCTCTTGTTCAACACAATTATGTTTGAGGCATTTTTTATCTAACGTTACACTCATCATTTCCATTCATATTGAAATTCTCCAAGAATTGTGTTTAGGGGTGGATCTTAGTTACCAAAAAGTGTATCCCATCCTCACTATAACCATATTCCAAAACTTTACATTATCAAAATGATACATTCGAATGTAGGTATATGAAATGTTATATATCACCTAAAATTCTAGATCATGATCCCCAAACATACCTCAATATTTCCTTTACCTTCCAAATGAGCACACTATGCTTTTAAGAAACATCTTGCATAATCATTGTCTATGCACAATTATAGAGTGAAAGTGTCCAACAAAATATTCTCAATCATTCAAGTATCTCCTTCTTCATAAAAATGTCACCAACAAATATCTTTCAATTGATCCCTCATGAGATTTGTTCATTGGATTTATTTTAAACACAAGCATGCCTACAGTCCTAACCCCATTCTAAATATAAACTCATTATCATAGTTTTCTTGTTTGGTTTCTTTGATCCACAATGACCATTGGATTCTTTTCTTTCACGAATCTTAAATTTAGAACTAGAATTGTTAATAGGCATAAAATATCAATGAGGGTGTAAATATTTGAGATGGTTTTATTTCCCATTTATCCTTCTATACAAAGCATACTCAACTATCAGGAAGCAACATGATAATTGAGTTATTTAATACATAATTTTCAGTGGCACAATCACATTTCTAATAATTTATCATTGTAATTTTGTAGGGATATCATAATTATCACATTTAAAACAACACTAAAATATAAAATTCCAATAAGAAGAAAATCTCATGGAAATGAAAACAATAATAATATTAAGATAATCCAATTAGAATTCACAATATTACCCGAAGACTCTTCATACATAACCCATCGAGTAGTTCAATTGATATGCATGGGACAATCCATTATGAGTTCATTTATGAGCAAGGTTCGCACAACTCTAGATGTGCAGATATGTACAGTCCATTTTTTTGGAAATCCCTTATGGTGAAGGTTGTAATAAATAGTTAAATGTTGCAACTCTTGCAATTGACATCAACTCCAACTTATTTCTCTTATGTTTTCAAGATAATTAATTTAGGCATAAAACTAATGTGTCCATGAATTAATTTAAGCTATGAGTCCTTTCCTACGAACCTGTAGTAACTTTGGATCTAAAGGGTTCACCTTCTACATGGGTAGTTGACGGCAACCGCACTCCTCGAAGCACGACCGCTCTCCTCAGGACCTTCTTTCCCTCACGCCCGAAGAACTCAACGGTTCTTCTATTTCCCTATCGGGAAATCTGCACCCCACAAGTTTTATTCGTCACGATCCCCTCTTCTACCTTTCGGAGGATCGACACTCGCAACTTCGCGAGTCCAACAATCAAGCGCTATGCCCTCGGATCCCCGAGACCCGATGCCTCATTCAACGCTGACTTTCTCTTCGTCTATCGGGACTTTAGCTCTATTGCAACCTCGCTCTATCGCAACTTCGCTACTCGCGATGTCAAGCCCTCAAATTTCCAACTTCCGATACCCGATGCGTCGAAACGTCGATACGACCTTATCGCACTTTTGCTACTTCGCGCCCTCACTTCTTCGTGACTTGGAGTACCCAAGGCTTGGGTCCTCACCTTGCGACCCCCGAGTTCACAAGATCTCTCGATCTCCGCCACCTGTATTCCACTTACTCTTGCGGTCCCACACACTTACGTCACTGTCAGGATATCACACCTCGCGAATTCGCGACTCCCATTGCCAAATCTTCGACACTTTTCTCACGAGATCCTGATAGGCGATCTCACGAATAATACAATGGCCCTATCCAACTTGTATCAACGCTCTGCCCTCCTGAGCTTAGAATCCTTAGACGCTTCCGCCGTAACCTCCTTGCTCCTCCGCAAGATCCAACGGCCCACGGTACTTCGCGAAATTTCCTCGGATGATTTCGTCCGTCCGTTCTTCCTTATGAGAGTCCACGAAAAGGAAGAAGTGTCTCTCCACGAGACTCATTGTCTGCTCACCAACCTGCGATGCTTCCCTCGAACGTTCAATGGCAGCTTCCCTACACTTATCCTTTGATAAGTTCGAAGGCCTACTCCTCCTGAGCTTCCCTTTGAAATCCTCAATCCTTAGAAGAACTTTGCATGCACTCCTTGCGGAAAATCTTCAACCTTGTCTAAGTGTTGAAGTCTTTCGACCCTACACACTCCTGCAGCAGCAGTCCTTCAATAATTTGCTCAGAATCGCAACTCTGAGACTTCGCTTGGCCTGCGCACTCCTTGCACGGCACTGTGCCTATCTGCACTCTCGAGATGAATGAAAACAAAAGCTAACTCTAATTGAACCCTTCTGTCGATGCACTCCTTACGGACAATTCGATTGCACTCCTTGCAGGAATCTTCTGGCTCAATCAGAGAAACAATTGAAACTCATTATATCTCCCTTTCAGACTTCAATTCAACCATGAAATCACATACACAGCATATAAAAGAAAATGTATGACAGGAAGCAAATATTCATGAGCATAACATCAATACACAGAGAATAGACACATAACCATAGATTTGAATCAAAGCTTTCTTCTATTAATTCAATATCTGTACATGGATGTTCTTTACACAGTTCTCTGCTTGTTCTTCTCTTCTTTCTCCTGCTCTCGATATGTTACAATGATACAATGAGGGTGTCTATATTCGTTTTCCCTCTTGGACTCTAAAGCTATCAAATCTAGAATTAAATATTCTATCTACTTTACATTAACTATCTTAAATGCCTCATCTACCTAAGGACGAGAGCTATCCGCTCAAGGTCCATTACAATACAAGTGCGTCGTCTCTTAAATGGCTCATTTAAGATTTGCGCAACAATCCCAAAGCGTTGTCAAAAATGTGTGCTGGCTTATCCAACAGTCTTCCGCTCGATGTGCTGGCTCGCTTGATGAGTTGGAAATGCTCCTTCATCATACTCCTTGGCTTGAAAATATTCATGGGCTCCTGTCCATGAGCTCCTGCACGGTCTATCCATGCTTCTGTATCACTGCTTCGTTTTCCCAGCTGGCATCTTCCACTGGGTGATTCTTCCACTTGACCAGATACTCATAGTATTCTTTCCTCCTGGTCTTCTTTCCCACTCTCTTGTCCAGTATGCACTCCATCTGCGGTTTTTCTACAATCAGCATCCGCTTCGTCCACTGGATCACTGGTTGCTCAGTTGCAGTCTCTGCTTCTCCAGCCCTGTATGGGTATAAATCTGCGATATTGAATATCGGAGATATTCCAATGCCATCCGGCAACTCAATCTCATAAGCATTCTCTCCGAATTTCTTCAAGACCTTGCATGGCCCGATTTTCTTCATCTTCATCTTATTGCATGTTCCCCTTGGGAACCTTTCCTTCCTCAAATGTGCCAGAATCAGATCACCAAMTTCAAACTGAATTTGTCTCCTGTGCTGATCTTCTCTGCACTTGTTCTCCTAATTTGAGTCTATCAGTCGTTKCTTCACCTTGCTGTGAAGTTCTTTCATCGCCTCAGYGAATTCTTCTGCACTAGCGCTGCTAGTCACARTCTGTTCTGAATCCCTCAGTTTAGAAACTCCTCTCGGCTGCATCCCATATACAACCTGAAATGCACTCTTTCCAGTGCTTCTGKTCACTGAATCGTTGTATGCAAACTCTGCCTGTGGCACTATGTTGTCCCAGCTGCTATGGTGCTCTGTCACCAAGCTTCTCAGCAAGTCTCCCAGACTTCTGTTGACCACTTCCATTTGTCCGTCTGTCTGCGGATGATAAGCAGAACTAAATGCCAAGTTAGTTCCTAGCTTCTTCCATAAGGTCCTCCAAAAATTCCCTATGAATTTTGTGTCTCTGTCCGAAACTATGCTTTTCGGCAATCCATGAAGTCGAATGACCTCCTTGAAAAACAGATTCGTGATGTGAGTCACATCGCTGGTCTTCTGACATGGAATGAAGTGTGCCATCTTTGAAAACCTGTCCACGACCACAAAGATGGAATCAACACCTCTCTGCGTCCTCAGCAACCCCAATACAAAATCTATGCTAATTGCCTCCCATGGCCTCTCTGGTATGGGCAATGGCTGATAAAAACCTGCATTATGTTTCCTCCCTTTTGAATGCTGACAAACTCTACATCTGTCAACAAAACTCTTGACATCTGCTCGCATGCCTGGCCAAAAATATGATTCGCTCAGCTTTGCGAATGTCTTGTCGTGGCCAAAATGTCTTGCCAATCCACCACTGTGTTTCTCTTTCAATAAGTTCTCCCTCATGGAGCATTTCGGAATACACAGTTGATTGCCTCTGAACAACAATCCCTCTTGGATCATATAATCTATCCACGGGCTTCTGTCTCTGAGAACTGGATTCTCAGCTGCTTCATACGCTTCTCCAAAATCTGCATCTCCTGCGTACATATCCCTGAGATTTTCAAAACCCAATGTTTTGACTCGGAATTATTGCGGCAACAAACACTTCCTGCTCAAAGCATCAACCACTTTGTTAGCAGTACCTGCAATATGCTTAATCACAAACGTGAAATTTTGCATAAACTCTACCCATTTTGCATGTTTCTGATTCAACTTCTCCTATTGACTCACAAACTACAATGCATGATTATCGCTGTACAATACAAATTCCTTTGGAATCAAGTAATGCTTCCACTTCTTCAATGCCTGTATGATAGCATAAAATTCTTTATCATACGCGGAGTACTTCAATTTCGCCTCATCCAGCTTCTCGCTAAAATATGCAACTGGCCTGTCGTCCTGACTCAAGACCGCTCCTATGGCATACCCGCTTGCATCACATTTCACCTGAAATGTCTTCTGGAAATCCGGTAACACCAACACTGGTTGTTTCGTGATCTTCCGCTTCAACAGATTGAAGCTCTTTTCAGCCTCTGTTGTCCAGTGAAAAAATTTATGTCGCTTCTTCACTGTGTCCATCATCGTTGAGCTAATTCCACTGAAATTCCTAATGAACTTTTGGTAGAAACTAGCCAAACCATGGAAACTTCTCACCTTGAAAATATTTCTCAGTGATGGCCAATTCTCAATCACTTCCACTTTACTCGGATCCATCTTCAATTCATTTGCCGAAATAACAAAACCCAAATAAATGAGCTCTGTCTTCATAAATGAGGACTTCTTCATATTGATCAACAGCTTCTGCTGCTGTAGCTTCCTCATCACAACGGACAAATGCTTCAGATGCTCATCCTTCGTCTTACTGAAAATCAGTATGTCATCCAAATATACGACGACAAATTTCCGATGAATTCCCTCAGGACTTCATTCATCAGCCTCATGAATGTGCTGGGTGCATTTTTCAAACCAAACAGCATGACCATCCATTCATACAATCCTTCGTTGGTTTTGAAGGCTGTCTTCCATTCATCACCTTCCCTCATGCGAATGTGGTGATATCTGCTTTTCAAATCTATCTTTGAAAAGTAGTTCGCCCCACTTAGGCAATCCATCAGATCATCCATTCTCGGCAGTGGAAACCTGTACCTGATGGTAATTTTGTTGATCGCTCTGGAGTCAGTACACATTCTCCAACCTCCATCCTTCTTCGGATTGAGTACCGTTGGAATGACACACAGACTAAATCTTTCCCTGACCAATCCTTTGTCCAACAAATCCTGTACCTGATTCTTGACCTCCTCATTTTCTTGTGGCATCAATCTATACACAGCTTTGTTCGGCAAACTAGCTCCTGGTATGAGGTCTATGTGGTGACTCACACTTCTCATAGGTGGCAACGAATGAGGTAATTCGTCCACTATGATGTTAGCGAACTCCTCCATCAGTTCCTGAATCTCATCTGGTAAGTCATCCATTCTTGTGCTAGTCAGAACAATCCTCGGCTTTCTGACAACAAAGAATTGTGGATCTTCTTTCTTCTCCATCTCTGTAAGAATTTCCTTCCCACTCATGAGAAGTATTGTGTTGCTTACTTCCAGTTTCACTTCCTTATCCTTTATCGAAAGCAACTTGTGTGTCCTCCCATCCTTCTCTAAAGTATATGTGCTCATCCTCCCATCATGAACCACATTTTGGTCATATTGCCATGGTCTACCCAGCAATAGATGACATACATCCATGGGAATGACATCACAGAGTACCTTATCATTATATCCTCCTATCTTGAATACAACCAGGCATTGTTTAGTGACACTCACCTGATGTCCCTTTTGTAGCCATGAAACTTTGTATGGACTCGGGTGATCAGTTGTCTCCAGCTCCAACTTCTCTACCATCTCGGTCGAAACGAGATTATCTGTGCTACCACTGTCAACAATAACCTTGCATACCCAGTCCTTGGTTTTGCAAGCTGTCCTGAACAGTTTGGTCCTCTGAGCTGAGTCCTCCACCTCCTTCCYGGGTGTTAAGAGAACTTTACAAATCATCAGCGACCTTCCACCTTCCGTGTCTTCGGTCTCAACATCCCGCCTCTGCGCTTCAGTGATGTGAGCTTCTCCACTATCCTTCTTGGTTTCTGGACACTCGAATGACTTTTCCCCATTCTTTCCACATGTGAAGCATGTGATTACTCCACCTTGGCCTCTTCCCCTACCCCTGATACAAGGAAAAGTATTTGCATCAGCATAATCTCCCTTCTGCTCATTATGTTGTCCTCTTTGTTCACCATGTGGCTGTCCTCGCTGAGAGGTTCCACCTCTCTCAATCTTACCCTGAGGTTTCTTCCATTCCTCCTTGGGCTTCTGGTATTTCTCCTGGGCAACTGCCTTGCCTCTGGGATGAATTATGCCTCACCCTCACTGACCTTGCTTATGGCTCAGCTTTTCTTCAGCTTTCAGAGCCATCTGATAAGCATCCTCCACCGTCCTGATGGTAACCATGCTTAATTCATCCTGAATGTCATATCTCATACCATTCAGATATCTAGCAACCTTTTCATCATCGCTCTCCCGATGACCTGCTCTGATGTTCAGTCGATAGAATTCTTCAGTGTATTCTTTCACTGTCATCAGTTTCTATCTCAGGTTCTGCATCCTCCTAAATCGAGTAATTTGGTAGTCTCTTGGGATGAAATTTACCTTCATCTTCACAATCATTCGATCCCAACTTTTAATCTTTTGCTTTCCTTTACAGCGTCTGTCAGCTGTAGCTTGTCCCACCACAATGCTGCATGTCCTTTCAAGCGCGTAATAGCATGCTTGACCTTCTTATCCTCTTCGATATCTTCATAGTCGAAGTAGGTGTCAAGAGCTCGAATCCAATCCAGTAGCTCTTCTGCATCCAGATTCCCCTCATAGACTGGAATGTCCATCTTCGCCTTTGCACCCATCCTGGCAATAGCTTTAATCAGTCGTTCATTTACTGAATCTTCGGCTGCAACTTCTTCTTTTTGTTCAGCTTCAACTTCACCTTCGGAGTCACTCAGATCTTCAGCACTGGCTGTGCGTCTTTGCGCTGCCTCCATATCTTCTAGTCTTGCTCGAAGATCTCTCATTTGCCTCTCCATTTCTAGATTTYCTGCTGGCCTGGCTCTTCTTCATACCTCCCTATCTTCTGGGTCGGGTGACTGTCTTTCTCTTCTGGGCGGCATGGCGAATTTCTCTTCTTTGCTACATAAAGMAAAGAGCTTCTCGCTCTGATACCACTATGAAGRCAACCGCACTCCTCGGAGCACGACCGCTCTGCTCAGGACCTTCTTTCCCTCACGCCCGAAGAACTCAATGGTTCTTCTATTTCCCTATCGGGAAATATGCACCCCACAGGTTTTCTTCGTCACGATCCCCTCTTCTACCTTTCGGAGGATCGACACTCGCAACTTCACGAGTCCAATGATCAAGCGCTACGCCCTCGGATCCCCGAGACCCGATGCCTCAGTCAACACTGACTTTCTCTTCGTCTATCGGGACTTTAGCTCTATCGCAACCTCGCTCTATTGCAACTTCGCTACTCGCGATGTCAAGCCCTCGAATTTCCAACTTCCGATACCCGATGCGCCAAAACGTCGATACGACCTTATCGCACTTTTGCTACTTTGCGCCCTCGCTTCTTCGTGACTTGGAGTACATGTCTTCCACTTACTCTTGCGGTCCCACACACTTATGTCATTGTCAGGATATCACACCTCGCGACTTCGCGACTCCCGTTGCCAAATCTTCGACACTTTTCTCACGAGATCCCGATAGGCGATCTCACGAATAATACAACGGCCCTGGCCGACTTGTATCAACGCTCTGCCCTCCTGAGCTTAGAATCCTTAGACGCTTCCTTCGTAACCTCCTTGCTCCTCCGCAAGATCCAACGGCCCACGGTACTTCGCGAAATCTCCTCAGATGATTTCGTTCGTCCGTTCTTCCTTATGAGATTCCACGAAAAGGAAGAAAAGTCTCCCCATGAGACTCATTGTCTGCTCGCCAACCTGCGACGCTTCTCTCGAACGTTCAATGATAGCTTCCCTACACTTATCCTTCGATAAGTTCGAAGGCCTACTCCTCCTGAGCTTCCCTTTGAAATCCTCAATCCTTAGAAGAACTTTGCACGCACTCCTTGCGGAAAATCTTCAACCTTGTCTAAGTGTTGAAGTCTTTTGACCCTGTGCACTCCTGCAGCAACAATCCTTCAATAATTTGCTCATAATCGCAACTCTGAGACTTCGCTTGGCCTGCGCACTCCTTTCACGGCACTGTGCCTATCTGCACTCTCGAGACGAATGAAAACAAAAGCTAACTCTAATTGAACCCTTCTGTCGACGCACTCCTTGCGGACAATTCGACTGCACTCCTTGCAGGAATCTTCTGTCTCAATCAGAGAAACAATTGAAACTCATTCTATCTGCCTTTCAGACTTCAATTCAACCATGAAATCACATACACAGCATATAAAAGCAAATGTATGACAAGAAGCAAATATTCATGAGCATAACATCAATACACAAAGAATAGACACATAACCATAGATTTGAATCAAAGCTTTCTTCTATTAATTCAATATCTGTACATGGATGTTCTTTACACAGTTCTCTGCTTGTTCTTCTCTTCTTGCTCCTGCTCTCGATATGTTACAATGATACAATGAGGGTGTCTATATTTGTTTTCCCTCTTGGACTCTAAAGCTATCAAATCTAGAATTAAATATCCTATCTACTTTACATTAACTATCTTAAATGCCTCATCTACCTAAGGACGAGAGATATCCGCTCAAGGTCCATTACAATACAAGTGCGTCGTCTCTTAAATGGGTCATTTAAGATTTGCACAACAATCCCAAAGCATTTTCAAAAATGTGTGTTGGCTTATCCAGTTGTCTTCCACTCGATGTGCTGGCTCGCTTGATGAGTTGGCCATGCTCCTGCATTAGTAGTGCCTTGGGGGATACCTATCATTACATTAGTAGAAATACAAGATTCAATCTAATAGAATTATATCATTTGAATTTGATTTTATTTCATATTCAAACCATATATTAAGTGTGAGTAATCACTCGGATGGTTGATGTGAGAAAACTTGCTAGCATATATCAATTTACTCAATGCTTCAAATACTTCTCTTGATGGGCGTTAACATTTGTCATGTCAATTTTTCACTATCTCTTTCAACCATTATCAAATATTTCTCAAGTCCCTAGAATTACTTAACCATGACTGGAAACAAGCCATCATCCCAAAATTTCAACCCTTGAGGGTTATGTTCTAATTTAAACATTTATGAGATACAAGAATTATAAAAAAAGGGTAGCATGGCAATACAATCAATTAGATCCATAACAATTTCTATGAAATTTTTTTCATGTAGGTTACAAAAGAAAAATTTCTACTTAGTACATATTTTTTCTTCCATGGATATGTTCATTTGATCTCTATAATGAGTGGCATGTCATCAAAGGGCCCATGTCAAAAACTTTCATTTCAAATCCCTCAATTTGATGAGCTAAACATAGGGTATAACTAATATAAATGATGAATCATATAATGGTAAGAGGAGATTCAAACAACTAACACTTGATATGAGACATCCATGATAGGATAGTTTTGAGAAAATATGTGTTAAAATGGAAAATCTAACCAATACTGAGAAAATTTCTTATTTTCCAATCAACAAGCCTCTCACAATAATATTCATTTAAGTAAATCCCTTTGTGTCCAGGTGTAAGAAATCATACTTGTAGAATATGTTTCCATCCTAGCCTAAGTTTTCTCTTGTTCTCAATTCCATAGATCAAAGGAAAGGTGGGTGAATTGGTAGACTTTCAAATCATGGTATTTTGCATTGGTTTCAGATGACAAATTAAGAAACAACCATCACTTATGCCAAAATTCAGATTAAAAAATAGAATAGAGTGTAACCTCTCTTACTGTGGTTGAATTATTTAATAAAAATATTTTAAAACAACATAACTATGAATCTAATAGAAAACAAATAACGTAAAGTAAAACAATTCGATATGTATAAACTAATGGTGTTAATGTTAGGGACCTAACCTCCCTAACTCCTCACATAGGTATAATAATATATTTTCCATGTAATAAAGGTCGACATTAGTTAAAAATGCCTATTTAATAAATGAGAACAAGTCAATAGAAGAATACATAATAGAAGCTTTTGCTTTTAGAAAGATCTTCCTCTAGAATGTTATTTAGAAGATAGAATTAGTATAAATAAGAGTAGAAGGCATGAGAAGTTCTTGTATTGAGAATTATTGTAATAGAGCTCTACTATGTTGGAGGTTCCCCCCTCGAAGAGGCAAGTGAACATTGTTTCCTATCAATAGAGGTATTATTTTGGTGTTGTGGTTCCATACAATTTGTTGTTCTGTTGTTATTCTTTAGAGTATTTTATTTTCCTATTTCTATTCCATTGTTATTCACTGCAATATTTCTCTTTTCTTATATTATAATACATCTGGTACCTAACAAGTGGTATGAGAACATTTTCCTTGGCAGAAATTGTGGGTTAAAATTTTCCATGGTAGAGATGTATTATGTCATCTTAAAACTACAGTGATTTGTCGTTCAATGCATAAATCTACGATCAGGGAAGCATACATGCAATAAATACAAGAGGTTTGTAAGCTCATATTGTTGGAAACCCTTGTAACCCTTATTGGTACCCCTTCTAGTGGTAGTGCATCAGAAAACACCTGTATACGGACTGACCTAGGTATCTTAAAACCCTCCATAGATCAACCAATCGACCACCTGATTACTATAGTGACATAGAGAATAGGACTTGGGAAGATACTCTCAAGTACCTGGGTAATCAAGTAGTACGAATAAGGGTATGTTCTAGCCTTCTTAGTTGGTTCCCTGCGATATTGGGCCGAGTTCTACTGTTCTACCCCACACTTATATCAAAGAGCTATAACATAAGGAAAACCCTTTTTTGTAGAAACCATGAACCCTAACCCATGGGCAGGAAACAAAATAGAAAATGAACAAACAATATATATTGTTGTGCAACCTTTCCTCCTACATTTGGGTTGAAAAATTACTATGCATTTATTCCTGTTAAGAATTTGGGCATTTCACCACTATAGTACTATTCAGATTGAAGTATAACTCCGCAAGAGTAAAAAAAAAATGCTTGGGTCCTTCCCACACCATTATTTGAGATATATCCCATTGAATTCCTCTCTTCTCCCTGATCATAGTCATACCTATCATTTTTAAGTTATTTTTTTCTAGTGGGCCTGATCCCTTCCAAGTGCCCTTAATTGGTACCTATCCCATTGAATTCCTCCCTTTGGAATTATCACCATGGTACCATTCCCCAGTAACCCATTTTTGTGCAGCTCCAACCGCCGCCTTTCCCATCCCAATGACCCACACCCACAACCAAGACTAGGAACAATGCCTCACTTCCCTAGAAAAATCTCATGAGAAAACCAGGAATGATATTTCTGCCATTACTTCCAATATTGTTAGCATCAATACCTAACTTTCTCCACTCGAATCAATACCGACATCCATAACCCAATTGAAAACCATGTGTCAAAAATCCCAAGATGTAATGAATAATTTAACTGCATTGTTTAAAAATGCCAAAGATCGTGTATCTTCTACCACACCTTATCACCTTGAAGGCACTAAATCCTCCCATTCCACATCCTTTCCTTCCAACCACTTTTAGTGGGACCTGCATATCCCTAGAATGGAGGTGAACAAATTTTATGGCTCAGATCCCTCATGCTAGGTCACTCAAATGGAACACTATTTATCTTTGCATGACATTACTGATGAGTTGGCCAAACTTAGGTATGGTGTTCTCCATCTAGATCCTGAATGTTGGAAATGGTGGCAATGAAGAAAAAATTATTTAATGCCTGCCAAGGGTATGTGTCTTGGACACGATTTGTTGCATAAATTTATAAGCGCTTTGACACCAACACTCACCATTTAGGATGTTTCACCAAGTTGAAACAATCTATCATAGTGGGAGACTTTACAGTTGCTTCTAAGTGTTCATATTTCCACACGAAGGGCATGTTCGATACTTTATTTTGGGAATTCTTTATCAAGGGCCTTAAGGATAAGATATGTGCCCATGTAATCATGGCTTTCCCTTAAAGTTGGGTTGAATCTACTAAAATATATAAGGAAGCACATGTTGTATCTTCACAAACCACAAAACCTTCCTTTATTCCCCACCCTAAACCCTCCACTTCAGCCCCTCCTCCCACTCCATTGAAGATCCAAAAATTGACCTAGGCATAAATGACTACATTCCAACTCAAGTTCCTTTGTTATAATTGTGATGAAAAATATTTTATGGGGTACAAGTGTAAGGAACAAAAAAAAAAAATTTCCATCTCTGAGGATGTTTCTGAAGATGAGGTCAAGGCCCCCCTTATGGAAAAGTTACCCATGCCAATTGATATTACTATGCCCTCTGAGCCCCACCCCCTTTGAAGTAGAACCAATCATTTCACTGAATTCTCTCACTGGCTTCTCTTCTCCCCAAACCCTGAATCTAATTGGATACATTAAGCATCGGAAGGTCATCATCCTCATTGACAGTGGAATCACTTATAAATTTATCCATCGTCAGATTGAGGTTCTTTCAGGTTTCTAAATATTGTTGAATATGTTCATTAACCTCGGGAGATGGAAGATAAATCTAATTTTTGAAATCTTTATTTGTTTCATTTTCAATCAACGAAGAAATGGGTATTTGTTGAAGATTCACCTGAATATATTGACAAATAGCCTCTACCATTACTTCTTGGTGATGAAAAGGTTTTTCATGAAGAGCCTCTAATATTCCTCATCCATGAACTCATCATTTTCATAAAATATTTCAAGATGTTGAATAAAACTTTCAACATGCTCACARCAGTTTTGAACCAGTGATAAAGACAGATAGGATTATTTGTATTTATCAAAATATATTAAATGAAAATATTTAAGGGAGTACAAGCAACCAGGTGGCAATCTTTTGTACCATAATTGTGAATTTTCCTCCAAGGATACCATGAACATACTCATCATACATTYTTAATGAAATTGAACTCTCATCTTACGCCCAAGAATGTCAAATCTATAACATCCCGCTCTGGYGCACTAGGCGAACTTATTCTTTGAGGACACTTGCTAGCAAGTGATATGGATTATTATGCTATTAAAAATTTTGATTTTGATTATGAGGCATTATGGGTTGATGACATGTTGTTTTACTGCTTTGACATAAATAGGTGCTATTGACTCGGTTTTACTGAGTGTGCAATATTTTGGACCTCGAGGATGCAGAGGCGTCGATGGAACCCCTTAGTCTCCGAATCGAGTCGGGGAGTGTACCATTGGGGTTTGATTGTTTCACTGTGATTTTAGTGCTTATGATTAGAGGATATGATATGGATATGTTCTGACATGATTTGTTGATGATGCAGGCTGACGATATCTTGCCGACCAGACTCACATGTGGAGTAAGGGGGTCACACATGACTACCAGAGATGTTGAGGGAGAGGTGTGGTCAGCAGCCCTACCACAACCTACTAGAACTCCCGTCRTGGCTTGAACTATAGGTTAACGATTACCTAGTTCAAGAGGACTCACGATGCCATGAGGGAAGACTACGACAGTCGCTCATGATGATTCTAAGGGGCGTGCAATAAGGCGGGGGCCTTATTCCTTAGAGGCCCTTAGTCCCCCACAAGTTCACTTGGCGGAGTATTGACTCTAGGGGTTATTGATGTCTACCAAGTCAGTCAAGAGGCGAGTGGCACCCTTGGAGCATGTGGTGCGTCCTGAAGAGAACGTCGTGCAAGAAAAATGGAGAGTGGCAAGTGGCACCCTTGGAGCACGTAGTGCGTCTTGAAGGGCACATCACGCAAGGGAACATATGAGGCAAGTGGCACCCTTGTAGCACCTAGTGCATCCTGAAGGGCACGTCGCGTTGTTGATGATAGAGGAATGAACCTAGATGGCCTTAGGACGAATAACGTGTTAATTATTTTTAAAACAAATTCCCTAATTAAATGTCGCCCAATACGAAAATTTAAGGTTTAAGTCTAAACTAAGCTAGTGGTAAAATTTTATCTCTCTATAAATAATAATAATAAAAATAATAAAAATAATAAAAACCACATGAATAATAATTACGATCTTTGTTAAATCTTGTAACATGAAGGGAGTAAGAAATAAATTGTTTCAAAAAAAATCTGTTCGATTAAAATTGAAAAAGGGAATCAATTGTTTTATTACTTTGATAAATTAAAATATACTAATTAAATAAGAAAAGGGAAAAAGAGTTAATTTCCACACTTGCCTTTTTGAGTTCTAAGTAAAAAGGGGAAAGAGGGAAAATCTAAAATATTAGGAAACTAGGAAAAGAGGTGAACATAAAAAGGGAAAAAGGGGAACTTAAGGTAAAAAGCAGAAAGTCAACTTAGTAAAGAATCTACCATTTAAGAGCTTTCTAATTTAAATTGAATTAGCAATTTAATAATAGGGAAAGTCTTTAAAACCTGTAAGGGAATTTGGGGACACCTAGGAGTGATTTTAGGAGTAACTCTAGGTGGGTGAGGGAAATAAGATAATTAATTAATTAAAGAAATTAAATAATGGAGGAATGTAGGGGATGGGTGACACTTGTACGAAGAAGAATGCTTAGGAATTTATTTTTAAAACTTTAATTAAATGAGATTTTAGGAAAGAAATGAAGTTTGAAACTCTATATAATGAAGGAAGGAGAAGGATGAAAGACCATCTTCTATTTGCGTAATGTTACGCTGCTGAAATATCTACTTGACTAATTTAACTTGTGGGAGTTGGGATACCCATCTCGGTGAGGAGTGGTAGCTCGGACTTGCGAGGCGAGCTGGGAGCTAATCAAAATATCTGGATAGTGTGTGTGGCCCTTTGCGGCTCGGGGGGATAAGGGGGAAGAAGAGTACCCCTAGCATTGGTTGGGAGGTACCAGTGTAGTCTCGACGGTCGGTGAGCGGGAGTTGCATGGAGCGCGTGGGACGTCATTTGGAGCGGGCGATCAGGAAACGGTACACTCTCTTCATTTTTGTATGGTAGAATGTATTAGGACTTATGCTTGGATCTACTTATTTAATGGAAAAGTAAAATGATGTTTTTTTTTTTAAATTGGTGACGAAAACTTTCCTTATCCTAGCTCGATGGTTGTTGACTCCCATGGCCTTCGTTTTTCCGCATGCCTTGACCACTTTGCTATGTTGATTATGACCTTCGGGGTTGTTTAGCCTTCATCCCTAGCTCACCAGTCCTCGCCTGAGCAGTCATCCAGGAGCCTGATCTACAATCGTTGCCTTAGCGTTAAAAAACCTATGGATCTCAACGCCCTGCTTTTCTGCGCGAGGATGATGAGCGAAGGACGAACCGGTTAGTCAACTACCCTTGATGTTTGTCCCTGGCTGATTGTTGATTTCGCCATCTGGCAATGACCTCTACGTGCGGATTAACTTGTGTCCTGGTTTGTTTTCTCTATGCCTTGACTGATAGAAACCCCGACAATCATTCCATGACCTTTCCCATCGGATCCTTGCGTTCTCTTGTTGTTGTCTGCGTTGTATTGGGGTTATAGCATTGGAAGCACGAATTGATTTCCATGTCTGCATTTTGCCAGCGTTTTTCCCTTTTAAATGATGTTGGCAACATGGCGTTCCTTCTGGTGCATTTTGGGCACATCATTCTGCATATTTTAATTACGGATAGCCATGAATTCCCTTCTGGTGTGTCCCTGTACAGGTTTTTCCCTTTTAAAATGAGACTGTGATAGCTGATTAATTACCCACGATTTTTCCATTCAAAACGTGGATGAGATTGTGGTTAAATGCTCACGAATTGCCATTCAAAATGTGACTGAGACCATTGTTTAATGCTCATGATTTTACTATTCAAAACATGTCTAAAATCGTTGTTTAATGCTCGCAATTTTACCATTCAAAACATGTCTGAGACCATTGTTTAATGCTCACGATTTTACCATTCAAAACATGTCTAAGACCATTGTTTAATGCTCATGATTTTACTATGCAAAACATGTTTGAGAACGTTGTTTAAATGCTCATGTTTTTCCATTCAAACCTGTCTAAGACCATTGTTTAATGCCCACGATTATTGCCTTTAAAAGTTGACTTTGATTGTTGTTTAAATACCCACGATTTTTCCTTTAGAATGTTGCGAGAGCTTGATGTAATTACCCTTGATTTTTTCTTTTAGAATGTTGACTGAGCTTGCTGGAATGACCACGAATTTACCAGAACCATTGCTACAGTTAATTGGCTTGTTAATTGCAATGTTAAATGCATTATTAATTGCCTTACTAAATGCCAGAACAATTGCTACAACACTGTGAATGGTCAGCAGATTCCTACTTATTGATTAAATTCCGCAGCGAGTTAAATGGTTAATAGTTATGTAAATTGCCTTGTTTTTGCACTATTAATCGTTATGTTAACCATCATATAAATTGCCTCGCTACTGTTATATTAATTTTTATGTTAATTAACATGATAATCACCTTGTTAGTACTATAATACTTGTTATGAAAATAGTCATGCAAACTACCCTGTTATTGCTCAATTAATTGATTATGTTAACCATTATGTTAAATGCTTGTTAACTGTTGTAATAAATTGTCATGTAACAGATATGTAATTACCTTGTTGATTTTCTACAACAATGTTATTAGCTGGCATTTTCCTCCTCAATGATAATAAACACCTAGTGTGGTTAGTTCAGTCATTATATCTAGACTAATGTTGAGGTTTAACTGTTCATATGTGCTATAGGTAGCATTCCACTTAAAGAATGTTAATGTTGTTATTCAAGTTTATGGTTAGTTGGATTTTTAGATATCGCCTAATTGGTAACCCAGAATCGCTAAATTTGAGTCGTAATTCATGTTAGGTTCGATGGGTAGCTCGTTGACTGATGGAATTTAGACTGGTTAATTGATCTGTAATTAACGCCAATTTAAGTCATAGATAACGACCTTTTAGCCTTGACTAATGGTTGTTGTTTAATATTAATTAATGTTTGTATGTGGTTTGTAAACGTTCAATGTGATTGGTTTTTCTCACTATAAGGGTTCTAGTTACTTGTGTAATTAATTTTAGGTTGTTAGGATGATTGTCCTTAGCTTAATAGGCTTGGTATGCTTGTGTCGGGCGGGATGTAGATGCCTCCTTGTTCCTCAGAACAGTCGCCAGCCCTGAGACCTTAAATGGTCAAAATCGATGGGAACCTGGGCTTGAGCGTTGCTTATGTGTCTTGGAGGTCCTAACCATTGCAGGGTAGGACGGGCAGGTAGTCATTCTTATTTTTCGTCGGTTGAATGGCATACATTGCTTCTAGGTACTTGATGTGCTTTTATGTTAGGCCGTTATGTTGTTGTTGCGTGAGTTGCATGTGTTGTGTTGTCTTCGTGTTGCGATGTTGAGTATAATTTGATCATTACCTTCCTGCACACACACAAAAACAAAAAAAAACAAAAAAAAAATTAAGGATGCTTTTACCGGTTGTACATCGTAGGAGTCGTACAAAATGGGGATGTTACATGTGGTATCAGAGCGAGTTTGACCCATGACTTGGGATCACTACGGATTTTGTTGATATGATTTGATTATAATGTTACTAATTGATTTGACTTGTATTCGTGCAGGTAATCATGGTTAGAGGACATCGCGGAGGTAGATGACGGGGTGTTAGGGGAGGAGGCGCGATGCCTCTAGTAGCATCCACGCCTGAGGGATATAACCCCCAGGGAGATGAGCAGGTTGTCAGACAGGAACATATAGAATTTAGTGATGTGGTCAGAATGATGAGATCTTTTCAGCACATGTCTGAGGCACTGATCATCCATTTGGACAGAGATGAGGCCAGGGCACCGACACCCGCTAAGGTTCCACCGCGCGCTTCGATCGGTACTGGTAGCATTCACCATGAACTCTAGAAGGTCAAATTTTCTGAGTTCTTTGGTGCCTCGGATAGCACAGTCACCGAGGCATGGTTGGATAACATGGTGATGTTCTTTGCACTTTGCGATTATACATCCAACATGAAGGTCTGCGTGGCGGTCTTCTAACTGAAAGGAAGTGCTCTTCTATGGTGGAAGACACTCCTACCGCAGCAAAAAATGGTCGTTGAAGACGTGTCATGGGAACTATAAGAGGAACGGTTCCGAGAGATATACCTTTATGAGGAATTCATTGAGCGTCAACTCAACGAGTTCAATGCCTTATGACAGGACGATCATACGGTGCCTGAGTATGAGGCTCGTTTTATGGAGCTGCTCCGATATGCTCTGCACCTTAACACTGAGAAACTTAAGTTCAACAGGTTCGTGTTCGACCTTAACGACAACATATGTGCAAAGGTCAATATTTTGATGCCTCAAACCTTGCATGATGCCATCTAGAAGGCCCTCATAGTAGAGGAGGAGCTTATCAGTGGGGGTTAGATCAGGACTCCAGCAAGACTAGTAGGGCAGGTGTCATCTAGAGCACAACAACATCAGACACTAGCCATACATACGCCAGGATATTGTGGCTTCCAAAGGTGACCCACTTTCACTACACCTCGGTGACCGATGCCTCAGCAGCAGAAACCTTATCAAGGACCACAACATCAACAACAACATCGACCGCAGTAGCAGCAGTTTAGGCCTGTTCAGCAGAATAGACCAGGATTCCAAGCCAGTGGGCCGTCATCTTCTACTTCGGGTACCAGGACTACTGGGCCAAAGAAGGGGTTTTGGACATGTGGGGAGCCACACTACCAACACGACTGCCCGGTGGAGAGGAATAGAGCGTCCGAATCAGCTGGACCCACTACCGTGGGAGATATGGGCAAGGCCCATCAGATTGATGCAGTGGTGAATAACTGCCAGGCAGAGCATCAGTCGACTATGCTCGAGACGACAGGTATTGTCGTTGACCAGACCATTAGTATTTTGATAGATCCCTGTGCTACCAAGAGTTTCATTTCTGGTGCAGTGCTAAAAAGGACTAAGGTAAAGGCAGTTGAACAGGATGAGTTTAGTTTCGTAGAGATGGCTTCGGGAGACAAACAGAAGTTTGGAGGAAAGGTTATGGGATGTATCTTTAACCTAGGAGAGTTTGTCACAAGAACCAACCTGTACGTTATGATCTTAGGATCTTATGATGTCGTAATTGGTATGGACTGGTTGGAATTGCATGAGGCGATACTCAACTATAAGAGGAAATGGTTGAACTTGGTCGATGACAAGGGACAGAGACGTGTGGTTGTAGGATGAAACCAGGGATTTTCCTTGAGGTTCATCTCTTCCTTACAGCTATGGAAGAGCATGCGCAAGCAGTGCAAGATTTATGCGATCCTTGCGTTAAACGAGAAGGGATTAGTGGAAGGTTTAGAACACCTTCTGGTGGTGAGAGAGTTTGCGGATGTATTTTCGGAGGAGTTACCTGGGATGCCACCAGAAAGGGATTTGGAGTTTACCATAGACCTAAAATCGAGGACTAAACCAATAGCAAGAATGCCTTATCAGATGTCGACCCCAGAGTTACAAGAGTTGAAAATTCAATTGAAGGAGTTGTTGGACCTGGGACTGATTCATCCAAGCGTGTCACCATGGGGTGTGCCTTTTATTTTCATACAAAATAAGGATGGGTCATGGAGGCTCTGCATTGACTACCATCAACTAAAGAAGGACACAATCAAGAATCAGTATCCGTTGTCGAGAATTGATGATCTGTTCGATCAAATGAAGGGCGCGATGATGTTCTCCAAGATCAATTTGTGATCAGGGTATCACCAGTTACGGAAGGATGACGTCCCTAAGACCTCCTTTAAGACGATATTTGGGCATTAAGAGTTTACTATTTTACCGTTTGGACTGACAAACGCCCCAGGGGTATTTATGAGTTTGATGATTGGGGTGTTCCGTGAGTACTTGGACAAGTTTGTCCAAGTATTCATTGACGATATTTTAATCTACTTGCGAATGATAGAGGAGCATGATGAGCACTTGTGCTTGGTACTACATTGTTTGTGAGAGCACAAATTGTATGCGAAGTTGTCCAAATGCTCTTTTTATCAATCGAAGATTCACTACTTAGGGCATGTCATCTCCGGCGAAGGCATCGTCGTGGATCCAGCCAAGGTCGAGGCTATCATGGAATGGCCTGCGCTGACGAATGTCCCAGAAGTGTGTAGCTTCATGGGTTTAGCAGGATACTATCAATGATTCGTCGAGGGATTTTCGAAGATAGCAAATCTGATCACGGAGTTGCAGAAGAAGAACAAGATGTTTGTTTGGACCGAGAAATGCACGGAAGAATTT
>JASDQU010439577.1:128932-141655 GCA_032191745.1 Picea mariana
TTGACACAGATCAACCTATCTTTGTGATCAATTATTTTTCCTAGCCTCTTTGCTTCTATGAATGCTTCTATGAAGTAAGTTGTATCAATTTGTGATTTATTATTTAATTCTTCTTTTACCATTGCTAATGTATCCTCCTCTTCTTGTTCTTTTATACCAAAAATTAAGAGGTTCAAAGATCTTTTGTTAAGCTCATGGTAAACTCATGGTTCCATTAGTTTATTCATTTTCTCTTTGATGGATTTGATATCCAATTTGTTTTCCATATTACTAGGGATCAAATTGTTGGTTAGTTTTTCTTCTAACTCTTTAATCCTATCTCTCAAGTTGTGATTTTCTTCAACCTTTCCTTCTTGGATTGATTGTTTATGTTTTTCCATTTCTTGAATCATATCCTTCATTGTTTGCAATTCACTCTTGAGCCCTAAGAATCTATCATCTATTTGAATTTGAATGGTATCTTTGAAAAGTCTAATTTTTTTATCAATCATTGCCTCTAGCTCTAGTTGGAGTTTTACCTCTTTCTCTTCACTCTTTTTTTCTAATGATTCTAACCCTATTTGGCTTTTGGCATCTCTCTTCTCTCATTTTTCCTAGTGATTCCATATAATCTTAAAAGATCTATAGGGTGATTTTGAGCCCTAGCCTCCCCCAGTTAGGCTGAGTTTTTGGAATAAGTGATAGAGTGTTCATATTGAAAAGAAGAAAAAAAAATGTAACAATTATTATTTTGGATTGACTCTAAAAATAAAAAATAATCTTTTTAATTGATAATAATGATATTAATTATTATCTCTCAAATCGACTTTTACTTATCAAACTTTAAAAAATAAATAAAATACATTTAAATCTTTTTTATTTTCACAGGTTAATAGATTGTAAATATATTTTAAATTACAATTGAATCAAAGTAAAAAGCGACTCGCCTCATTTCAAGTGTCCACTTTCTCAAACAGTTGAAGATTCCAAAAATAATTTCCAAAAATAGTCGAAAAATTCCCTTCGAGAAACTATAGAAATTATTCTAGTAAAAAAAGGTAAAAATAAAAAAATTTATTATTCCCATCCAAATTAGCAGAGATACAATTTCAAAACCCCCATTTATTCTTTGATATATATTGATATATAAAAGGTAATTTTTTCATTTATTCTTTGATATATATTGATATATAAAAGGTAATTTTTTTACAATGTAATATTAAATAATAAGACTAATTGAATCTATCTGAATTTTGATGTAAGCATGAATCCATGTAATTATCAATTGGAAGCATGAATTTTTGTAATTATCAATTGGAAGCATGAATTTTTATTTCTCGGCATTTATATAATTATGTCATTTTATATAATTAGCTACATAATGACATGAACCTTTCTTCGAAAGAGGTCATTCTATTAATTAGCAATATATTGAGATGAATTTTTATTCTTGATACAATGCAAAACGTCATTTTATACAATGCAATATAATGAGATGAAATTTCTTTCTTGATGTGAAAGAGGTTATTCTATACAATGCAATATACAATGAAATGCAATATATCGAGATGAAGTTTTGTTCTTGATGAATTACAACTATATCATCAGATGCATAAGATTAGAAACAACTATATCAGAGAAGATATTTCAATTCAGATGCATAGATACATCTATATCAGATGGGATGCGTCGATATCTGATGCATCTATATTAAATAGGTTCTCATGCATCTATATTAGATAGGTTCTATCTGTCACTTGGAAGCATGAGCTTTTATTCCTTGGTATGTCAAAATATTAGATGAACTTTTATTAACTTCACATGGAAGCTGTCATTCAATAGAATGCAAATATTAGTTGGGTTCTGAAATAAGCCATCAATGGAAGCAAAGGATTTCTAGAATAGATGGGCTCTGAAGTAAGCAGTATGCTATCCCTGGGAAAGCAAGTGATTTAATTGAAGCAAATGATAATAAATCATTGGAGAAATAAAGCTAAAAAGGACATTGATAAAAAATCATGTGGCAGTAATAACAGTCCTGAGCATCTTCGAAAACAGATGTTTTATTTATAGAAGCGGGGGAGGTAGAAAATCTAAATTTATTGAATTATGATCAACAGAATTTTATATAATTTTAGTAACCAATGATTCATGGATAAGTTAACAATAATCACAATGATCGCATCTAGAAGTCTCCCTATCCACAGAGACAAAGAAGATATTATCATGGATAAATTAACAATGATCGCAATGATCGCATCTAGAAATCTCCCTATACACAGACAAACAAGTTTAAAAAAAAATAGGCCGTAAACACAGACAAACAAGTAAAAAAAAAAGGCCGTTCAAAACTGCAAGGCATTATGCACTCAGAGTCACTCTTTCAAATACAGTATCTTAACTCCAACCTCTTCTGAATATAATCCAATATTCGGTAGCGCTGAAATAATTTTCTATGGAAAAGGCCTCGGCGTGTATAAATTTCTCCTCATAACGCTCCCAGAGAATAGAGATTATTCACAAAAATCGGCGATGTGTGACAAGTATCTCTTTCCTTCAACCGCATTCGAATGTCAATCCATGTGAAGGAAATATGCCGTTACAAAAGCTGGACATATATCACAGACACCACATTAAAAACAGCATCAACAAATGGGCAAAACAGATAATACGTGCCAAAGAGATTATAATCTACCTCTATATAGAAACTATTTCAACAACACGAATTTATCAGCTTCCCTTGCTAATTCAAGGTTTGGTTTTCTTCAGCCTGCCCCCTTCTGGACCCCAAGACAAATATTGTACAGTAAATTGTTTTAAATTGCATAACAAACAATGATTCATCTTATCTTTGAATCTATAGAGGGTACAGAAGAATAAAAAAGGGACAACTGCAAACCAATGGTGCAGAACACTTTGATGCTGCAAAACAATTGAGGTTTACACCCCAGGTTAATAGATCTGCGTTAAGATGGATCCATGCTGTAAAATCTCTTACACAGTCTCTCTCACAGACTTTGCCTTGCTCTTCGTACAAAGTGAGCAAATAAGTTCATTGTTCGTACCTGGTTGAACAAATAAGCTCAAACAGATGTACATCTCTACTTACAAGGCAAAAAACATACAAGGATTGCCACTCAGTTACCATGTTTGGATGGGATTGAAAGAAGCTTGAAATGATTTTTACAAGTCAAGACTCTAATCACGAGAAACTCACAATTTACAGATCTTATCATACAAGATTGTACTCATAATCACCTACAAATCAGAAGCAAATCATCGACAGTCAAAAACCAGTACCACACACCCACACTGTAGGATCTGGAAATTACACCCACCCAACAAAGTTGAGATGTTTGACAGACCGCACAGCAAGGCATGAAACGGAAAATATGCAATGATTAAAGACAGAAAAGGAGCTGTATGTGAGATTCCATAATATTTTAAACTCAAAAGCAGAAATCACAGATAAATCATACAAGGCTCCATGCTTTTCCCCCAAAAGTACGTGGAAATTTTCAACACATATAATTTACAAACGCCTTAGTGCAGAGGCTCTCTTCCTTGAGAAAAAAGATATTCTGTAACAAGTGCCCAGAAACACTCGTATTAGAGACTCATATATTGATGGAAACTAAATGCTCAAAATTCCTTCACACAAGCAATAGACTTGCAAAGTGATTACAGAATAACCTAACATATAAACCAAACAATCCTAATTCCTTCTAACCACATTGTATAACTTTACTTCTTGTAATCTATCTGCTATTCCCTGTGAGGATATAGCTCCTGTAGAGTGTAACTCCAAATCAGAAGACAAATTTAGAGAAAAACGCTCTAAATCTAGTAGGCTTGTTGCTCATAGTCCTACGATGGAGGGAAGTATGATGCGGCATCAATACATAGCTGATAGAAGATTACACGATGCTGACAAAAACTCACAAATTTCATGTCGACATGTCTCTAACTTCGAAGGCACTGCGATTCTTTACAACGATATCATACATATGAATAGACTTGAACTTGTTGAAGTCCCTGGGCAAGGAGATAAGATGAACTGAGCAGCTCTTGTGATACTGCAGAAGGTCTGGATCATCATTGTTATTATATCTTTCCCAACCCAGGGCTAGCAATTTTCTCTCCAGAGCGGCGTAGGAGGTCATAACCTCGTTGGTGGAACTGTATATCAAGACCTTGCGTTTTGAGCTCGTGAGCTCCATTCCATCGATGGGTTCGGCCATTGGATTGGATACCAATCTCGCCACCCCGTTTCTGAAAACCCAGACCCCAGACATTCTGATCACTCTTTTCTCCTTTGTATTTGTTTTTTTCTTCCCTTTCTTTGTCAGCAAGCCGTTCAGGTCTTGGGAACTTGCAAGCTATGGGGCCAAGAGCACGTGAGAAGATGGAGTGCAGAAACGCAGCGGGGATTGTGTGATATATATAATTTATATATCAGAAAGGGGGTTTTGAAGGGATTCAGAGGGCTGTTGTTGCTGGGGAGCAACAGAGAAAGATCATAAGCGGTTTATCTGCTAGTGGGTTGTCTGGGCATGCTCTGCAAATCCCTGAGGGGATTAAATGGGCACGTTCTGGAATAAACAATTCTTGCAACGAGCGCAACGGAGCACGTTGTTTCTCCCTTTTTCAGCGACGAAAAAGGTTTAGACGCTAGAGGCTCAACCAACAACAAACCAACAGTGCAGCGTGTGTGAGTTGTATACCGCTCAGCCCAGCATTCCAGGAGCTTTTTCACAAGGCGTCTCCTACAGTATAGGTAATTAATGCCCACTACACAAACATTTACATTTTAAACTCCCCAGGAACAGATTCAGATTCGAACCCTATGAAGTACAGAGAGCCAGCCCACATAAGGCCTAAAAACGACAGTACAGTCGGCAGCGTTTGTTTGTAACCCGGGAAATGTGATTATCGGGATTCCCTATACAAGATCGATCACGTCGCGGAAATTAACACCAACCCTAAATGACCGGAGGAAAATATCTAAATCTTAGTAGTTAGTTGCGGGGTCGAATCCAACTATAAATGCAAAACAATTAGTGCTATTACCGGGCGGCTTTAAGACTCTGGTCTATGAATATGGATAGACGACCGAGGATTCCTGAAATGGTTAAGTACTCGGAAAATGGAACATATAAAGTGGCCATGATTTAAGCCCGTTTAGGGTTCCGTGAATATTAAAATGGCAACCCAAGTATTAAAATTTGTAAAATTAAAAATACAAAGTGACCATGATTTAAGCCCGTTTAGGGTTTCGTCAATATCAATATGACAACCCAGGCATAGTCCTGAAATGGTTATGAACTTGGAAAGTGAAAAATATAAATCTGGCCATGGTTTTAACCCGTTTAGGGTTCCGTGAATACAAGGGAATAGTCCTGAAATCGATAAAAACCTGGAAAATGAAAAATATAAATTTGGCCATGATTTTAGCCCGTTTAGAGTTCCGTAAATATCAATAGACAACCGAGGCAATAGTCCACATTGTTGATTATTTAGAGAGAAATATGAACGGACAATGATTGGAATCCCCACATCCCCATGGTTGAAATACAGGTTTTAAATTTTACTCATAAAAATATGAAAATAACAATGATTGCAATTTTATTTGCATTAGCTAAAAAACGAACCCCAGTTGTGCTTTTACATATACATAAAAGGAAGGAGGTTTGGGGATATAAATCAGGACAATGGCAGGTTTTTTTAAAAGGAACCGGTTTCGTGAATCGATGATTTTGATTTGATAACATAGGGTCTTGTGAAATCTAGACCTAGGGTTTAGGAATTATACTTTGTATTTAATTATTCAGGGCAATGGGAGTGAGCGCCATGGACGACGGTAAAGTCAGATAAGACGGCCGTAATTGATTGACGCTCTATGTTGGCCGTCTTTTTATGGAGCGTAAAGGCCGTCAGCCGTGGAGTCTAACCGTCAGAGGAGAATTATAAATGGCGAGCCGTTACGTCGCCGCGCCGACGGAGCGGGAGCTGCGGGGCGCACGCCGTCAAACGGATGGCAAGGCAAGGCAGGTCTCCCCGCGTGCGGACAGTCACATTCATTGCCATGTGACTCTGCCCCTTTCCCTCCCTCCCCACGAGTGACCACCGACAATAAAAATCTGCGTTAAAAATCAACACCCAAATTGTAACATCAAATTTCACCACACAAAGAAGTAAAGGTGAGGTCATGTAGTGAAACGAAGGCGAAATGACTTTATCCTCGGACTTCTATCCTTACTTATTTTATATTATTTGTTTTTCGATCATTCCGCACAATTCAGGTTTTAATAGTCACAATAGTAGAAATAAATTCCTAAAACGTCATGGGATGAAGTGCAACTTTGTGATACTAAGAAGATTGAAGATGAAAAACACTTTCTCTTAGATTGTCTAGAGTATACCCCACATTAGATCTCATTTTCAAAATATTTGTCATAGTACTAACTTTCCTAACCTCTTAACTCAACAAAACTATGGTGATCTTGGAAAGCTTCTTTTAATGTTTTTCTAGCACAGAAACAAAATTCTAAAGAATCTCAAGTAATCACTTACCCTCTTAAGGTCTCATAGACCAATTCCATCTTAATGGACGTTAATCATCATCATACATATGTTAAGTCTTTATTCATGATCATAATATTAAGTGTAACACAATTGTTGTCTTTAAATCAGAATTGAGAGATATTATATTAAAAAAAAGTAGTAGTATAGTTATTGCTAACCATATAAGAAGATATGTTGTGTTATAACTTTCAAATACTACATACTAAAGTTGTTTGTTACAAACTACGCATACAATCCAACTATTAATGTGTATACTATTTGAAAAAGATACTCAAAATACAAACAACTTTAAAGAATATACATACTTATTAAAAACACATATGCTCACAACTTTTTTCTTGCCTTCCGTGGAGTGCATAGAGGTATGTTGGTCCACTTCCATGGCTTCTTTGGACTAGTGTATCGTCTCTTCTTCATTGGGGTCACCTTGGGTTGAACTGATAGAAATATGTTGATTTGAAGCAATAGATAGGGAGTCCTTACACAGATTAAGAACCTGATTTCCCAGCGTACTACACCATGCTTCAAGCACCTCCATTTTTTGTCTTCGTTGAACACAGAGGTTCATAAAATTTGCATTCTGATTAGCACAATGTTATTCACTATCATGAACACTTACAGAATATAACAAAGAGCTATATTGTTACCTTGGACAGTTTCCATGTGTCGTTGTAGGATCCTTCAAATTTCTTGGAGATCCCTTGAATCCATGAAGATTGAATTAGCAGGTAACAAAGCCAAAAGGGGACAAAATATACTAGACCCAGGCAACAAAAGATAGAATTGACTTGAGCTTAGAGACCATTCACCAAATAAACTAAACCACAAACTATTGGAACAATAATTGGAAATGTCGTAGAAGGTTGAGCAATGAAATTAAACGTAGGGTAAAGGGATAACCTTCTCTAGCCCTAGCCCTCAAAATCTTTCATTGAAAAACAATGCCCAATACCAAAGCCAAGAGAGTAGGGCCTAAAGAAACCCAATAATTACATTCCAAAAACCAGACCATTGAAAAATCAACCAAAGCAACAAGGTAAATTATTACAAGGGCATGAAGGACACAAAGCTTCCAAACATTCATAAGACATGAGGTGGAGAGAGACAAAGAGAGGGCCTTTGAAAACATCCACCACTGTGAACAACCCAGGAAACAAACTCAACCCCAGAACCCATGGAATTACACAAGAGCCAGAGCTCAAACTCCACATTTTAGACCAAACTACATCTCCCAATCTCCCACCTTTCATGCAAAAATATATAACAAAGGAAAAAAAACCCAAGAGGAGGAGTAAAACTCGCATGTCATAGACCAATACATGCATCCTTGCAAGTCATTTTCGTGTGTTGCTAATCCATCTTGTTAATAAATGAAGTGCTACATCTCTCTAAAAACAAGTGGATCAAAAACATTAGGGGATGAAGGAAACATTAAACCCCCCATTTTTAACCAAAGTTCCTTGAGCTAAGGAGGTTTCATTATTTGCTAGACGACTAGTGAGACCATTGTGATCCCTTAGCACATGATAATACGAGACCTTGGCCATAAGTTGGACCTCTTTAATTGAATCAAGAAACAATGGAAGAAAGTTTATTGTCTTTCAAAGTTATTTGATGAACCAAGGCTTTAATGATAACTCTAGAATCTCCAATTATAATCAATAATTCTAGTTTTGAGATGATTAATAAAAGTAAACCTTGAAAAAACACATAAATTTCAACTTGATTACCTCTTTCCACCAATTTTTATCACAAATAATTGTAAAAAAGAAATGAGATACATTTTTTTTTAATGTACCATACACTATAAATTTTAGATATTATACAAAATATCTACTTAAAACTTTGAAGTGGAGATATTGACTATAACTAATAAATATAAATAAAAAATAAAAACACTTTTATAAAATAAAATTATATTTATATACCATGAAAATGTTATTTATAATTTTAATTACAACTATTGAGAGAAGTAACATACACATTCCTTATAAACTATGCTCTATATCACTTATACATTATGTATAAGTAAAGTATTTGAGTAGAATTTTGAAATGATAAATACAAACTATAAATTTTTTTTGAAATAATGAATACAAACTATAATTAATAAATATAAATTAAAAAAGATTTTTTTAAGAGTAACATTTATACATTATGTAAATGTTTATCATACACTCACTCCCTTATGCATTATACACTATCCATTATGAACTATGTAAGCATTTATCCAAAACTTTAAATCCTTCAATACACTCAACCCTTATGCATTATACACTATGTAAGCATTTATCTAAAACTTTAAGTCAATTATACCAAATATTGAGTATGACTTATATACCATGTAAGTGTTTATTTGTAACCTTAATTACATTGAGGGAAGTGAGATACACTCTGTCCTTTATGCACTATGTAAAATATTTACTTACTTTTGAAGTGACATATACAAATTATGAGACTATATAAAGTATGTGCCTAAATTTTTGAAGTGACATACACAAATTAGAGTAATGAATATGAATTTAAAATATGGAAAAAAAAATATTACTTATTAATTATTGTCAAATCATCAATATACCTTATACATTATGTAAAGTATTTATCTATAATATAAAAAATATCAAAATTTATTAATTATTATTTTAATTATTTACATTTTTATTTTTATTTTATCAACACTCAAAATATTTAATAACTTCAATATTAAGATAAATTTATGCTAATCATATTTTATTTGGGATTTGTCATCCTTTATCAGTATTTGAATTTGTGTTTTATGTTAATATGAAAAACGATGTTTTTGTCAACATAGTCTTATGCTGTTTGTAATTAGCTAAACTATGAACATATTGTTTTGTGTTGTAAGTTTCAAATTGTATTTCAAATATAAATATTTAATTTTTTTTAATAAAAGTAAATATTTTTTATAAAAATATCTAAAAAATGTAAATTTATTTGATGGAAAAACTTATTATTAGTTACTAATAAGTAAAATTAATTAAGAATTATATTAACTTTTAGTTTATTGTTAATATTGATGGTAGAAGTGTTCTAGACACACACAAATTTTATTTAAGAAGGAAAATAACTTACATAATTATGAAAGAGCTTACAATCTCCAACATTACTCTAGTATCATAAAATGAGAGCTTAAATAAGTTCATCATACTAATTCTAAACTAATTTTTGGTATGGACATCTTATCACATAATCATGTGAGTATCTTTTTTCTAGACTTATTATCTATTCTAACAAAATACATTTTAGAAAAGCCTAAGTACAGTAAAATAATATAATACTAAGTATTTTAGGATGATAATATCTGACATTCACCCCTTTGATCCAAAAGTACATTGAAACAAATATCAAGTTCTTCTCTAAACTTAGTAAATTTGATCATGCCAAGTGGTTTTGAGAAGATATCTGAGATTTGATCTTCTGAAGGACAATATATGGGTTTGATGACGCCCTTTGCGATGAGTGTCGCGGTGTATTGATACTTTGTGTCCATATGCTTTGTTTTGGAATAGAAAATTGTATTTTTAGCAAGTTTAATGGTCAACTAACTATCAATTAACAATGAAGTAGCTTTTATTTAAAAAATTCCTAAATCTTGTAAAACTCTATGTAACCAAACAATCTCACATGTTGTTTTCCATGTTGATATATATCTTGCTTCTGCTGAATAATTTGCCACAATAGTTTGTTCTTGCAACTCCAATAAATTGTCCTTGATCCCATATTTATCAAGTAACCCGATGTCGATTCCCTATTGTTGGTGCGCAGGGGGCATACCTAGGTTTAACATTCAATTACCAATGAAACCCTTATACATCGGCCCTTTTGGCATCACCTGCAAAGAAAGTGAAGTATCACCTTAGGCATCTAGAGGGGTTGTAGGAAGCAAGGTTCTATAGTGTTGAGGGGAAGTGAGGCATCATTCAGACCCTTTAATTACATGTGCGGTTCTCATAGCTAACAGTTACTTTGTTATAAAATATAATCTATGCAGAACATTACAATATCATATATGATCCATTCATTCATCATAAACCATAAAACAACATAAATTGCAAACACACCATAACACACAGATTTACATGGTTCACCCAACTTGGGATACATCCACAATGGTTGGCTCCTTATATTATTCATTAATATATTTCTTACATATGCACACTATGCTACAAAATATGCAATAGTAATATGATCCCAAACTTGCCTAGTCATTATGTTGTAGTGCAAGTTCACTCCTTAGTCATACTACAAATTTCTTCCTTTGCTCAACTCCCTTACCCCAAATAGCATTTGCAACTTACATGCACCATCACACTCTCACTCACACATCCCCCTCACTATTTCCTTTCTTACATATTTATACATACCAATAGGGATAATCTTGTTACAAAAGTGGACAAAATGTCCCCAAACTCTACGGTTTATAATCGTTTTCTGCCTTCTACACGTTGCTCTGTCACGCATCCTTTTGTTGCACTCTTCGACTCCTTGAAGTCTACTTTTATCGTGTGCTCTGGTCCATCTTATAATTGTATTTTACCCTTTGATCTCCTTTCATCATAGATCCTAGAACTTATCCAAAATGCCTCTCCAACACTTATCATCAACATTTCCAGCAAAATTTGTATATGAATATCCAACAAGTACAATTTTTTTATTCTTCTTGTATAGAAGACCAAAATATTTCATACCTTGAATATATTTAAGAACCCGTTTTGTTGCATTCCATTGGCTTTCCCTTGGTTCCTACATAAATCTTGAGAGAATACTAACAACATATGATAAATTTGGATGAATGGTTGTCAAATAGATCAAGCTACCAATCAACTACTGGTAACTAGTGTTGTTTACCAACTCCCCCCCTTCAAGTTTTGAAAGTTTTAAGTTTTTCTCCATTGGGGTGAGAATGGATTTTCAATCTGGCATGCCAAATCATTTTAGTAGCTCATATGCATACTTGCATTGACTAATGAAAATGTTGTTTCTCAAACAGAAGCTAATTCATTGTTAATTGATAGTCAGTCGGCCATTAAACATGCTAAAAATCCATCCTTCCATTCCAAAACAAAGCATGTCGACAAAAAGTATCATTACACTAGGACACTCATTGCAAAGGGCGTCATCAAACTAGTATATTGTCCTTCAGAGGATCACATCTCAGATATTTTCATGAAACCACTTGGCAGGATCAAATTTACTAATTTTAGAGAAGAACTTGGTATTTGTTCCAATGAATTTTTGGATAAAAGCGGGGAATGTTAGATATTATGATCCTAAAGTACTTAGTATAATATTATTTTATTATACTTAGGATTTTCTAGAATGTATTTTGAATGTTGGAATACTTCAACTCCAAGATAGTAGTGAAGAAATCTCAGATCTGTCATATTGAATCCATCCTGTAATTCCTTCTTTACTTATAAAATATGATCATAATTGTTCTCAGTAATGATCAAGTTATGCACATACATTACTAAAATCACCAGATTTTTACCCTCTAGGTGGACATATAAGGTATCGTCATATTCATTTCGCTTAAATCCAACTTTGCAAAGGTAATAATCCATTTTAGCTTAGATACCACAATGATGACAAAAGTGTCCTCAAACACACAAATTTTATTAAAGAAGGAAATAATTTACACAATTAATGCAAGAGCTTACAATCTCGAACATTACTCTCACATGAGAAAATGAGAGCGTAAATAAGTTCATCATGCTAATTCTAAACTAATTTCTGGAATGGACATCTTATCACATAATCATGCGAGTATGACAAGTGTCCATATACATTAAATAAATATTCTAACAATTTCTTATTTTGTTGCTTCTAAGAAGTGACTCTTTTCGAGAGTTATTATCTATTCTAACAAAATACATTCTAGAAAAGCCTAAGTATAATAAAATAATATTATATTAAGTACTTTAGGATCAAAATATCTAACATTCCCCCCTTTGATCCAAAATTACATTGAAACAAATACCATGTTGTTCTCTAAACTTAGTAAATTTGATCCTGCCAAGTGGTTTTGTGAAAATATCTGAGATTTGATCTTCTGAAAGACAATATATTGGTTTGATGATTCCCTTTGCGATGAGTGTCTTGGTGTATTGATACTTTGTGTCGACATGCTTTGTTTTG